>JAJJLH010000152.1:0-81041 GCA_023806865.1 Isotricha sp. YL-2021a
TCTTCTTTATTTTCATTTTCTTTATTTTCTCTTTATTTTCATTTTCTTTATTTTCTTCTTTATTTTCTTCTTTATTTTCATTTTCTTTATTTTCTTCTTTATTTTCATTTTCTTTATTTTCTTCTTTATTTTCTTCTTTATTTTCATTTTCTTTATTTTCTTCTTTATTTTCTTCTTTATTTTCTTCTTTATTTTCTTCTTTATTTTCTTCTTTATTTTCTTCTTTATTTTCATTTTCGTTATTTTCTTCATTATTATTTTCTATATTATCACCAAGATTCAGGAATTCCTTGGTTAAGGACTCTAATTCAAGTTGACGTATTTTGTTAGGATAAACAATTTTATAAGTTTTATTATCCTTATTATATGTATATGTAATCATTGAAGAAGAAGTAACATAATCCTTTAAATCAATGATAGTTTCAATATAACTATATTTTCCAACTAATTGGTATTCTTCATTTTCTATCCAATCTTCAGGAGGATAAAATCTTCTTGAATCTTCATTTGACTTATTCAATTTCAAGATAAATTCACTCAAAGTATTTAACTTTTCTCCAATAGAATCAAGTCCATCCCATTTAGGATATTCCTCTCTTAATTGTCCTTCTTTCATATCCCAATAGAGTTTTTCAAAAGCACAAGTAGCTCCAGCTAAATCGATTTTAAACCTGTAAACAAAAACATACCCACTAATACAACAAGCAATCATCCCAAAATAAAAAACAATAGCAATCCAAAAAGCCAACAATCGATATTGTTTAGAATGTAAAAAATCACAACAACAACATTGATTTGCCCAACAAATCCAAAGAAAAAGCCAAACCAAAAGTGAAATCCCAGCAATAACAACAAAAATAAAATAAGGAGCAAGTCTATCAAAATATTCAGATTTATTATCACCAATATTTCCTTTATTAATTGCAATATTAATTAATGGTCTTGCATTATCTGTATATATTATTCTATCATATGTTACTTTTTGACCAGTTGAATAATAGTTTCCTATACGCCAATCTGCATCTTCAAAACAAACTGAGTGTGTTTCTTTACTTGTTAGGAGACGACGTGGTTTTTTTATTTTTAAATTTGAAGTATACTATTTTTATTATTTTGATTTTTAATATTTTTTTAAACATTATATAAAGTGTTATTTTACTTCTGATGGAATTGAAAATAATGTTATTAGGATTATTGAAAGGGAAAATGTTATTTTGTGTTTGATGGATATTGATTTCATTTTTTATTATTTATTTTTATGTGTTTAAAATTTAGATTTATAATAATGTGTTATTTTTTTAATTATTTAAATTATTATTTTTTATTTTTTTATTTTGATAGTTCTTCTATTTCTGTTACTTTTTCTTTTGGTACTGGATAAGTATAAATTGGTATTTTTTCCAAATTCATTTCAATTTGTTCTTGTTTAGATTTTTCTCTTTTTTCAAGAAAGAGATTGAATAATTCTTCAATTTTACAATTATCACAATCTTTAAAATAAGGATTATAAAGAAAAAAAGAATCCATTTCATCATTAGAATTTTGTAAATCAGGAATATTTTTTTTCTCATTTTGTCTTTTTTCAACTTCTTGAAATTTTTTTTTAATATCAATTTTTTCTTCTTCATTTTCAGGTTTAACACAAAATGAATTTAATTCTAAAACTTGATATTTACCTTCATCAGAAAAAGATACTTCAGTGAAATTTTTTTTTTTAGGTTTATAATCAATAAGATATGAATAAGAATTACTATTAATACTTAAATCTTCTGGTTTAGGAAATTTAAAACTGTCAAATGATTTTGTGAAAAAATCTAATTTAATTAAATCATCAAATACTATTAAATTAAGAAAACATGTTCTTAAAAAAGTTTTACATTCATGAGAAGCTATAATTGAAATTGGATGAATATTAATTTTTTCAAATTTACAAATTAAAATAAATTGTGCAATATTTCCAAATATTTTTAAATAAGTTCCATTATCCTTAAGCATGTCAATAAAATTTCTTTTTTGTGGTGCTTGACTTATTTTAGTTCCTGAAAAGTAACTAATATTCTGTGATAAAAACATTTCAAATAAATTTAATTTAATTGATAAATTTTTTGAATCTCCTTTTATTAATATAGTATTTATATTGTTAAATGAAAAAAAATATTTGGGGAGAATATCGTAAGAAGGATTTTTTATTTTTTTTGTTATATTATATAATTCTATCATTATTGTTCGACATATTTTTTCTAAATCTTTTTCTTTTTCTAATTTTTCTATTTTATATTTTTTTTCTAAATCATTATGATAATTTTTTATGAATTGTTTTAATGGTTTTACATCTTCTTCTTTTTTTATTTCATATATTATAATATCTTTAACAATATGTTTTTTATCCCACTTTTGGAAAATATCCTCATTATCCCTTATATATCTTTCAATATTATCTTCATCTTTTTTATGACAATGATATTGAATTATTCCATTTTCTATTTCTTTTTTATAAAATATCTCATTTTGATTATCTTTCATTTTTTTATTTTTAAGGTCTATAATATTATATTCAATTATTAAAATATATATTTATAAATAAATATAAAAAAGTTTATATATTAATTTTAAGATAAAAATACTAATTATAATGAATATTATGTAATAAAAAAATTATTTTAGATAAAATAATATTGATATGTATTAAAAAGTAAATTTTAAAATATAAACTTTATTAAATAAATAATTTTTTATATTAAAATATTTATTTTAATGACTGAGTTATTAGAAATTTATTCAAAAAAAATAAAAAATAATTTAGATAATATAGGAAATAAATTTGCACAATGTGAATTATGTTCACCAAAAGAAGCAATTCCAATAATAAATGAAATAGAAGAAATAATAAATAATAATGAAAGTTTAATAAAAAATTATTCTTTAGAAATAATAATGAATCATATTAACACTAAATCAGATGATACTATAATATTTAAAGAAACTTTATCAAAATATAAATTAAGATTAAAAAAATTAAAAGAACAAAATCAAAAAGATATGTATTTAAAAATATATAAAAAAAAAAATGATTATTCTGATGAAAATATAAAATTTAATTCTTTTAATAAATTACAAAATGCAACAAGAAGTTCTTTTGAAATGCAAAATATGACAGGAAATATTTTAAACGATTTAAATAATCAAACTTCAAAGATGAAAGGTGTTAATAGTAAAATAAATAATATGAATGAAGAAATAACATCATCTACTCATTTGTTAACTGGAATGACACTTAGACAAAATCAAAATAAATTTATGATGATAATTTTTGGATTTGTTTTATTTATTCTTTTTATAATAATAGTTATTATAAGATATAATCAAAGGAAATAATATTTATTTATTGAATTTATTTATTAAAATTTTATGTTCAATAAATTAACTTGTTGAATAAAGAATAATATTTTAAGTTTATAATATTATAATTATTAATAAACAATATATTTAATTATAATATTTGATTATGATTTATTATTCATTTAATTTATTTAATATTTTAAATGATAAAAAATTAATTATTTTCCAATTAAAATTATTATTTTTCTTTATTATTTAATTATTATTAAAATAAATTAATTTAATTAATTTTTATATTTTTAGTTTAAAAAATATAAAAAGAAAATATGTTTACTGCATTTAAATTAAAAAATAAAAATAAAGGATATATATTAAAAATCTAAATTATAATTATTAATCTATAATAATAATATATAAATTATTTAATCATTTAATCAAAATTATAAACCTTAAAAATATAAATAATATATTAAATTTTATAAATTATAATTTTTGAAAAAACTCTCATATTTAAATATATATATATCTTACCCTAATTTGAACTAAACTAACAAAATCAGCTAAAAAAAATAAGAAAAAAAATCAATCATTCAAAAAAAATCTCTATTCATCAAATAAGTATTTAAATATTTGAAATATTTTAAAAATTGTTTAAAAAATTAATATATAAAAATAATAGTTAGTATCTAAGGAAGATATTTAAAGAATAAGGAATTCTTTTTCAAAAAAAAAATATAATAAAAACAAATAATGGAGAAAAAATCATCCAAGCCAAAAATTTTTAATATTAAAAAAGTAATAAATCAAAAAAAATGGACAAAAGAAGAAGATGAAGAATTAATAAAATTAGTAAAATCTCATAATGGTAAAAAATGGAAAGAAATAGCATCAAATTTTCATAATAAAAGTCCACTCCAATGTTTCAGTAGATATAAAAGAATTAGACCAGAAATATATAAAGGAAGTTGGAAAAAAGAAGAAGATAATTTAATTTTATCATTAATAGAAAAATATGGAACTTCTTGGTCAAAAATAAGTAAAATAATAAAAACTAGAAATGGGAAACAAATAAGAGATAGATACATAAATATTTTATCACCAAATATAAATAAAAAAAAATTTTCTCCTGAAGAAGATGATTTACTTTTAAAATTATATAATAAATATGGTCCTAAATGGGCGACAATTCATACTTTTTTTAAAAATAGGACAACTGATATGATTAAAAATAGATTTCATTCTTCTTTAAAGAAAAAATATGAAAATGGAATTATTAATATTAATAATGAAATTACTATTAATATTAATAATGATATTAAAAAAAGTAATAAAAGGAAAAAAAATGAAAAAGATGATAATTCAAAATTAACTTTAAATAGAAGTTTTCCTTCAACAGAAGCAGTTTCTATAAATAATATAAAGGAATCTTCGACAATTTCAAAATTGTCGTATCAACCTAATCTTTCTTTAAATATTAAAATTGAGAAAGATAATAGGAAAAATATTGATTTACATGCAAATTCATTATTTAATAATAATGAACTTTATGAAATTTCCTTTGATGAAGATGAGTTTTAACGTTATAATTAATTAATTTATACTATTATTTTCATAATAGTAGATTTTATTTTTTATTTGTTATTGTATATATATTTTATTAGAAGTTTGGGTATAAAATTAACTTTTTGATTTTTTCCTTTCTATTATATTTTTTTTTTGCTTTTAAGGGAAAATCAAATCTTTAGATTTAGATTGTAAAATATAGGATAAAATAATAAAAATATTTATAGTTATATTTATGTAAAAAAATATAAAATAAATAACAAAAAAATATTTTTTTTTATTAAACTTAAATATATAGATATATAATATAAGTTTTTATAAATGTATTTATATATTTAAAAAACTTTCAGAATTATAAAATTAATTAAGATTTTGAAAATTTTGAATATAAGGACTTCTTCTATATCTTCCAAGAATATTTCTTTTTAAAATTGTTTTAACTTTCTTTTCAACTTCATTTTCTAATCTAGATGTATTATTGTTAAAAATATCATTTTCTTGACTATCATCATTATTTTTATTTTGAATAATATTGAAAGGTTTATTTACAATATTTTTTTTAAAATTACTAAATGAATTTCTCTTATTATTAAAATTAACTGCATGATTACCATTATTAATTAAATTTTGGCTTAAATTATTTCTTAATAATTTATTCCTTTGAAATTTTTCTAAATAACTATTAATATTTTTATTTTTTGATAAATTTTCCAAATCATCATTATATTGTCTAATCTTACTGATTTTAATTGGTGATTGACTATTTCTTTTAAAAGGTGATAAACTCCTATTATTATTATTACTATAAAAAGAAGTAAAATTAGTTCTTTCTTTCCTAATTGAAGAAAGTGGATTTGATATTGTTGTTTTTGTATTATTCATAATATTATTCATATTTGATATAACTTTTACAATTTTAGGTTTATAAGGATTTAAATCAATTTCATCTGCTGTTTGAAATTTTGGATTATTATAATTAAATACTCCATTATTATTTGCAATTTCTTGTCCTGCATTTAAAATATATTTATCTCTGTAATCAAGTTGTTCTGTCAATAATTTTATTTTTAAATCTTTTCTTTTTAATTCATATTCATTTAAATTTTTTCTATGTTCAGAATTCATGTTTTCTAAAAGATTAATATAATATTTATATATTGAAACTAAACTTTTTACTTTTGGGGAATCCATATCTTCTTCTATTAATTCGTTTAATTTGTTTTCAAAAGTTTTTCTCATTGTTATTAAGTTTGATTGATGAATATAACTATTTGATAAATTTTTTTGTTTTGTTTCAATTTCATTATTTTTTGAATCTATTAATTGTTTTATCACTGAAATATTAATTGTTGGATTTGAATTCATTTTAAATTCATCTTCAGAAATTTCCATTTTTAATTTTTCAATTTCCATTTCTTTATCAATAATTTCATTTTTAATTCTAATTTCTTCTTGAAAATGTCTAATTAAATCATTTTGCATTTTATTATCTTCATTATTAACAAAATTATCATCTTTACTATTATTATTAATATTATTATTATTCCCATTAATTAGATTTCCATTTATTCTTTCTTTTTCAGCGATTTCATTCCTAACATTCATAATTTCTTCTTTTAAACTGTCAATAATTTCATCATATTTAGAAATTCCAATATTATTATTTTGAACAAAATTTTTTTGTACATTAATTTTAATATTTTTAGCTCTATTAGCATACTGTAAAGTATGCATAGTTTCATCTATACACATTAAACCAGGACTAATATTTGCAATCATAACAATTCTACAATTTCCAGAAAGTGAATCTTGTAACATTCTAGTTAATTTTGAATCTCTCCATGGTATGTGTTTACCATTTGAAGTAAGGGCATTTATACAATTTCCCAATGCTAATAAACTCTTATTTATACTACCACTTTCATTATTTATTTTTGATGTTGCTGATACTTTTTCACTTCCTGCTAAATCAACTAAGATAAATTTTCCAAAAGCAACTTTGTTAATTAATGATAAATTTGAATCTTGACTTTCTATATTAATTTGAAGTATTGCATGTGAACGAGATGAATTTTCATTATGTTCAGTTGAGCCTTCTGTTCTATTTTTATTCCCATAAACTAATAATTTAAAAGCATCATTTGCACAAATAACTTGTTTTAAACTAACACCATATAAAATTGTTCCTTTCTGTGGATCAGTTCTAATATCAATTTTATTAATTTCCTTTTTATTATCCTTTAAATTATTTTTATTATTATTATTAATATTATTATTAAATTCTAACAAGTCTTTTAATTGTTCATTATAAATTTCAATATAAGAAATACCAACATTATATTTAGTATTTTTAACTTGATTTAAAGTATTAAATAAATCACTAATTGCTCTTATCATTATACCAGGATTTTTATCATCACCAACCATTGTGTAAGTTTTTCCTGATCCAGTTGCTCCATATGCAAAAACTGTTGCATTGAAACCTTCCATTACATTATTTATTAACATTTCTGTTGTAAAATGATATATATCTTCTTGGGTTGTATGTTCATCAAATGCAAAATCAAATGCATATTGCTTTTCTTTTGTTTTTGTTATTATTAAGTTTTTTTCATTATTTATATATTTATCACCTTCTTCTGATTCTTTGTATTGGATTGGATTTGTTATTGTTAATTTTTCACGGTTTTGGATTTTTATTGTGGAGATGTTTGAAAATTGAAGTTCATGTTCTGATAAAGGACGCGAACGTACAGCCACTAACATATTATTTTTTGTGAATTTATTTTCTAACTTTGTATTCATTTTATTTTTTTATGGGTTTTTTTTTTCTTATTTTAAGTAAAATTTTTAATTAATAATAAAATAATATATCAAAAAACAATATAGACATTAATAATAATTATAATACAAAAAAAAGAATAAAAATGGATTCTTTAAAATTCGAGAAAATAAAATTACCAGAACCAGATAAAAAAAAAGGAAAACCAATAATGGAATGTTTCAAAAACCGTAAATCAACCCGTGAATACAATTCTTCAAAAAAATTATCTCTTCAACAAATATCAGAATTACTATATTGTGCATATGGAAATAGTCACAAAAATCAAATGAATCAATTATTAAAAACAGCACCATCAGCTGTAGCATTATTCCCATTAGAATTTTATCTTTTATTTAAAGAAGGTATTTTTTATTTCGATCCAGAAAAAAATGAATTAATTCCTTGTGTTGAAGGTGATCATAGAGATAAAATTGCAACTGGACAAAATTTTGTTAAAGATGCACATTTTAATTTATTAATTTTTGCAAATATGAAAAAAGAAGCTCCAAATGAGAGAGCAGGTCAAATTTTAAATATGGATCCTAATTATAGAATTAAATTTGCTTGTTTAGATGCTGGACATTGTTCACAGAATGTTTTGTTATATTGTGCTTCAGAAGATTTGAAATGTGTTGTTAGAGCTTCGGGAGATTCTGGGTATTTTAAAAAATTGTTGAAGAAAGAAAGTGATTATGAGTATATTATTTCTATTTGTATTGGGGCTTAGGTTTTTTTTAATTTTATTGTTTAAAAATATTTAAATTAGGGTGTTTAAAAATTTTTTTATTTTATTAATTTTTTTAAATTATATTTTTAATTATAATAATGTATATTTTTTGTTGATATTTTGTATTTTTTTTCAAGCAATTAATAAATAATATAATAAAATTATCATAAGAAATATAAAGCATGCTATAAAAATATTTTGACTCCATTTTTTTCTGAATTTCTTTTGGGATATTTGTTGGAATTTCAAATTAATTTCTTCATCAAGAGAAATTTTCATTTTATCTATATCATAAGTACTATTTTCAGATTTTTTAGAAGCAATTAATGGAATTTTATTATTATTTACATAAAAATTATCTGCTAAATCTTCTTCAATATTAATTTTATGTCCATTTTCATTTGTTAAAATACCAATTTTAATATAAGAAGGATTATCAGAATAAAAATTGACAATAGGTTTGATTAATTTATTGAATTCAGATAACTGAAAAGCATAAGCTTGAACAATTTCTTTTAAAGTATATTTGTCAGTAAATTTAATTTTAATATCATTTAATAAAGTAAAAATAACTTCATTTGAAACTGAACTTCTTCCTTTATTAATTAAACACATATAGGTTATATCATTTGTATTATCATAATAAAATGTATAATCATTATCATATATTATTTTTCCTTTTTTATTTTTTTTTATTTTATCAAGGAGATTTACACTTATTTGTTGAAAATTTCCATTATATATTGTATAGTCTGTTAATATTATTTTATTTCCTCTTGCTATAAAAACATAAATAATTTCAAAAGGATAATCTACATTCATTTTTTAAAATTAATTAATTAAATGTAATTATTTCTAAATGATTTTATATTTATAAATTTTCATGATGGATTATTTTTATTTCAATTATAATTTTATCCTGATATATTATTCTAATAAAAAATAAATAAAAAAAATGTCATTAATATTAGAAAATATTCCTCCATCAAATCCTCCAAAAAAATCAGCTGTAAAACCAAAATCAAAAATAAAGGCAAAACCAATAGATTTAGATTATTCAGATCCTGATGATTATGAATTAGACAATGAAGACTTTGAACAAGAATTAATAAATAAACAAAAAAATAAAATGAAAATTCCTCGTAATAATAGAGGAAGATTAGTTTATGATGATGAAGACGAAGAAGAAGAAGAAGAAGATGAAGAGATAATTACTACAAAAAAAAAAAGAAATATTTCTTCTGCAAATAAAAATAGAGCAGTTAGTCAAAATAAAAAAAAAATAAAAAATTATAATGAGGATGATGAAGAAGAAGAAATGAGTAGACGAGCTCGTTCTGTAAAAAATCCAAATGTTACAAAAAAAAATGTAACTAAACCAAATGTGAAGAAACCAAATGTAATAAAACCTAATGTGAAGAAGCCAAATATAAAGAAAACATATGTGAAGAAATTTTCTAAAACTCAACCTGTATCAATAAAAAATAATGAAGGGAATATAAATAAGAATAATAAAAATACAACAATTGTTAATAATGGAAAAAAAACAAGACCTTATAAACCATTAATAATAGATAGTGAAGAAGAAGAGGAAGAGGAAGAAGAAGAAGAAGAAGAAATTAAATCAAAAAATAATATTAAAAAAAATACAAATAATACAAAAAAAATAATAAAAAATATTAATGATGATGAAGAGGAAGAGGAAGAAGAAGAAGAAGAAATTAAACCAAAAAATAATATTAAAAAAAATACAAATGATACAAAAAAAATAATAAAAAATATTAATGATGATGAAATGGAAGAAGAAGAAGAAGAAGAAGAAGAAGAAGAAATTATACCTAAAAATAATATTAAAAAAAATACAAATAATACAAAACAAATAATAAAAAATAATGTTGAGGATGAAGAAGAAGAAGAAGAAGAAGAAGAAGAAGAAGATTATAAACCTAAAAATAAAAATATACCCAAAAGTAATGGAATAAATTATCCTCATTATGGTAACATTGATGATTCATTTGAAGAAAAAAAAGTTCAAATACAGAAGAATGATAATAAAAAAAAAATTTCTGAATATGATAAAATTGATAATGATTCATTTGAAGAAAATAGGAATAGAAAACAAATAAATAAAAATTATAAAAAAGAATCAGATTCGAATCAAATATCTTCAAAAATAAATTCTAAATATGACAAAAAAGACAACAAATCCAATAAGACTAATAATAATAAAAACATAAATACAACTAAGAAACATGGTATATTTAGCATAAAAAATGAAAAAGATGCAAAAAAAGCAAGAAATATATTAAATGACTTATTTGCTACAAAAAAATATTTAAAAGACAGTGAAGACGAAGATGAAAATATTATTCCAGAAAATAATCCCACAGAAGAAAAAGAAGATTTATCAAAATTATTAACAAAAATAAACACATTAGACTATCAAGGATATAAATACACTATAAAAGATGAAGATTACTTTATAAACAACAATATAAAATATCAAACAATATTAAACAATGAAGATGCTGCATTAAAAAAATGTGAATTAATATATAATTCAATACCAGAAGGTCAATCATTTGAAGATCCAGAATTTGGTTCTTCAAGTACAGATGGTGGAAGAATGAATAAAAAATCTTTATATGGTGATGGACCAATTGGAAGTATTAATCCAAATCAAATTGAATGGTATTCAATTGGTGAAATTAGTGAAGAAGCTAAATTTTTTGATGATGGTGCTGAATCTAATGATGTTTGTCAAGGTGGTTTAGGTGATTGTTGGTTTATTTCTGCTTTAAGTGTTTTGGCTACAAAAGACTATTTACTTAGAGGTGAATTTAATTCTAATATTTTAGATGATGGGATTATTGATGAAGAAGAAAATACTATGTTATCTACTGGAGTTTATCCTCCTATTTTTCAAACTTTTAGAAGAAAAGGTATTTTTTGTTTTAAATTTTTTAAAAATTTCAAATGGCGTTATGTTATTGTAGATGATAAATTACCTTGTTGTAAAGTATTTCAAAAAAATACACCTAAAAAATTAATTTATGGTAAATGTAGATCATGTAATGAATTTTGGGTTCCTTTAATTGAAAAAGCATATGCTAAAATCCATGGTAATTATAGTGCTTTAGTATCAGGATTTATTGATGATGGTTTAGTTGATTTAACAGGATTAACAGCAAAGAAAGTTTTAATTAATCAAGAAGATAGAACAAATCCAAATAAAATAGAAGCTTTATGGAATTTACTAATGGAAAATTCAACAATAGATTTTGGTAAACATAAATATGAAACAAAAGAAGGTAAAAAGGTGACAGCAAAAATATATACTAGAAATAAATCAATGATGGGTTGTTCAGTTGATCCAGCTGGTAAAAAAGTAGAAATGGAAGTTATAATAGAAAATCAACATACTGGTGTAATGTGTGGTCATGCATATTCAATTTTAGATTGTTTTGAAATACCAAAACCAAGAAGTAAAAAACCAAGAAAAACAAGTAGATTATTAAGAATAAGAAATCCATGGGGATGTAAAGAATGGAATGGAAAATGGTGTGATGATTCAGATGAAGTAAATGCAAATAAAGAAAGAATTGAAAATGCTTTAAATAAAAAATATGAAGGGACAAATGAAAAAATTTCACTTTCTGATGAAGATGGTTGTTTTA
The DNA here is from genome assembly GCA_023806865.1 of Isotricha sp. YL-2021a. Taxonomy (NCBI): domain Eukaryota; phylum Ciliophora; class Litostomatea; order Vestibuliferida; family Isotrichidae; genus Isotricha; species Isotricha sp. YL-2021a. The sequence continues at coordinate 12,131 of JAJJLH010000152.1, forward strand.
TAATGTGTTTTTCTGATTTTAGAAAAATTTTTAATAAATTGTATATTTGTGTTAATTACCCTCCTGAATATATTGGAATTAGATATTATGGTAAGTGGACATCAAAAGAAACTGGAGGTTTGCCTATTAATAATAAACCAAGTGAATTTCAGGATTTTTATAAAAATCCACAATATTATTTTTCAATGGGGAAAAGTTCTAAAGTTTATATTACTTTATTACAAGAAGATGGAAGATTAAGTGGAAAAAAATTCCCTTTTGGAGAAATTGTTAAAAAAGTATGTTTACTATTATTTAGAACAAGAGGGAAAAGAAGAATAGATGATTTTAATAATATAATAGATAAAACATTGATAGTTCAAAGAAGAGATTTATCAATGGAAATTGAATTAGAAAAAGGAGAATATGTAATAATACCATCAACATTAACAAAAGGAGAATATGCTAATTTTTGTATTGAAATTCATATTGAAGATACTCTTCAAAAAGGAAGAAAAGGAGAATCTTTCACTTTTGATAGATTAACTAATTTTAGAATGGAAAAATTAGGAGGTGAAGATGCAAAATATGAATTAATTAAAGATACTTTGTCTGAGGAAGCTGAAGGAGTTCGAGAAAATAAAAAAGAATTTATTTTTGCTCAGTTTAAAAATTGTTTACAAAATAATGATGATACTGATTATACTTATGGAAGAGGTTCTTCTGGGAGATCTGAGGATGAATTAGGAGAATTTGCTGATGAAATATATTAATTTCTTTAATAATATTTTAATTTATATTTAATAATATGGGATTTTTATTTTTTTTAGAGTTTTTCAAAAAATGATTTTTTTTTCCTCATTTTTTAATAAATAAAAAAATAAAAATTGAAATAAAAATATATATTAAAATTTTGCTATTTAATCAATAATATTTTCCTATAGTTTAATTAAGAGAACAAATAAAAATATTAAAATTAATTTTATTAATATCTGTTTTATTTCAGCTAACAACTTTTCAAACTATTTATATAAAAAGTTGTAAAGTTTTTTATCCATATTTATACAAATATCTATACAACATAAATTTACTAAATAATTATTATTATTTAATAAATTTGATATCCAAATTCTTTAATTAATAAAGGATATGGACTTAAATATTAAATAATATAATAATAATTAATTTTGAGATTTTAAAATAATATTGTTTATCATTTTTTTCATTTTATTTCTTGATTTATATAAAAATTTTTTTGCTTTATTCCTCCAATTTTTTTTTAATATTGTTGTAAAATTAAAATTATTCATAAAAGATTTATTAGTATCATAACTAGATAAACTAGAAAGTTCTGAATAATCATTTATTAACATATTATCATTTGAATCTACATCAATAGAATAGCATTCATCACATGGAATAGTAAAAATATTATTCAAAAAAAAATTATTCATTTTTTTATCCGACATTTTATTAGAATTGATATAAATTTATATCAATTTAAATATGTATTATAAAACAAAAATCATCAAAACAAATATAATACTCAACAAAAAATAATATATAATATATTATAGTATTATTATTATAAAAAAATTAGTATTGAATTAAATAAAACTACCATAATAAAAAAAATAAAATAATACATTATATTTTATTTTATGGATAGTATAATTAAAAATGATAGGAAACAAAATTTAAAAATTTTTCAAGGAATGGAAAGACAAAATTCATTTTCAAAATATTCAGGAGAATTAGATCAAATTTTTGGAGACAATTGTTTTAATAAATTTTATACAAGATTACTTTCAGGAAGAAAAACAAAACACAATTATCAATATCAATATACTGATAATCCAAATTCAAAATATAATTACAATTCCCAAAGTGGAAATTTTGAGCTTAAAAATTATAAAAAATTCATTCATAACTTAAAAAAAGAATCAGAATTAGAAGAATTAAAAAGAAAAGAATATATAAAGCAATTTAAAATAATTAAAGATGAAGATTTAGAAAAAATAAAAGAAAGACAATTAAGTGCAAAAAAAAAAAGAAATGTACCAGAAGTTCCATCAATTGGTTGGTATCATCCAAATTATAGTGCAATTAGAAAAAATGAACCAAGAATTTTTATTGGAGAAGGTTATTTTTCAAGAAGGAAAAATGAAGAAAATAATAAATTACACTCTAATCATATTGATTTATTAAATGATAAAAGTGAATATCAAAGTGGAAATGTAAGTAAATTAAGAAGTAGAATTGTAAGTGCTTCTAAAAGAGAAAAATCAGATAATAATAATTTAAAATCAATTGAAAATAATAAAGATAATTATGATAATTATGATTATGATAAAAGGAAAAATAATGCTTTGAGATTTAGTAAATATTCTTGGAGAAAACCAATTATAAGTGAAAGTATTACTGCTAATATTGTTTCTAATTCAGGAATTAAAGATTCTTTTCCTTCGGAAAATATTAAAGGTTTAGTTGAATTTAATAAAATGAGTTCTAATTTAAATGTTGGTTCTTTTATTCCTAAAAAATCTATTATTCCTCCTATTGGATTTTATAAACCAAAATATGAAAGTATTGAAACTAAAAGTCCTGAAATATATTTTGTTAAAAAAAATCCTGTTATAACAAAACAAATGAGATTAAAAAAATTATTATATGATTATAATGTTAGTAAAGATTATGAATTAGTTCCTACTTTAAATTCTTAAAAATATATTTTTTAACTAATCTATATTTTAAAATCATACTTATTATTTATAATAAAATAAATATCCTAATGTTTTATTTTATTAAATCTAAACAGTAGATATTTAAAGGTCTTAAAACATATTTGATATATAAATAAAGTAAATATTAAAAAAATATAATTGGCATATTTTAATGAAAACAAGCTATATATTTTTTATTTATAAAACAAACACATAAAAACAATTATTATTATTAATAATTTGTTACGCTTTTTTTTTTGATTTTCAATTTATATTATTTCTTTTTCTTCTTCTAAAGAATTTTTTTTCTTTTCTCTTGAGACATGAGCCTTACTATATAAATAATAAATACAAAAATTAGAAGCAACAAATTCATATAATATTCCATTTCTTTTACCTTCTAATGATTGAATTTCTTTAATTTCTCTTTTAAACCTATTACTTGTAATATATGTTTCATATAAAGAATAAAAATCTGTATTTAAAATTTCTTTAAGTGAATCAATTTTGTCTTTTTTACATAAATTTTTTGAAAGAATATCATCTAAAGATGGAAGTAAATTAAAATCTTTATATATTTCGATAATCTTTTTATATAAAAATTTTTTATTATAATCTATTGTTATATTCGTTATAAATTTTTGAGGAAGTCTATTAAATAAGATATTTAAACATAATTTAATTGAATCATGTACTGCTTTAAAAAACTTTCCTTTACATTTTTTTAAAAGAGAATCAATATGAGTTTTTCTTGTATATTTTACTTGAAGTTTTTTTCTTAGATAAGAAAATGTACTTTGAAATGTTGTTTGGTGATTATTTGGAATATTAAAATCTTTATTTATTCGAAATATATTGGTATTATTTATTTTTTCCATCCTCTTAAATTATATTATGTTATTTTTAATATATCTAATCTTAAACTTAACTTTCAAATATTTTTATATAATATTTTTTTAATAAATATAATTCAATAAAAAATTATTTATTTATAATTTTAACTATATATTTATATATCTTCACTAGACAAAAATGTTTATTTTGCTTTTTATTTTAAGTTATTTTTTATCACTTGAAATAGTTTTGTTTTCAGTTGAAGAATCTTCACCTATTATTTTATTAATTTCATTTTGATTTAAATTATTATATTCTTTTTTTTGTACAATATTTTGTAACATTTTTATTTTCTTATTTATTTTGATTTCATCATTCTCTTTTTTAGTAATTTTATTTGCAGTATTTTCAATAGAATTTTGAATATGAATTAATTTATTTTCAAGAATTTTTTTTGAATTTTTATAATCATTTAATAAAGATTCTAAATTTTTTAATTGACTATCTTGATTATTATTTTCAAAATCTAAATTATTAATATAGTTTTTTTTTAAATTAATCTCATTTTCTTGTTCTTTTATTATTTTTTTATTTTCAATATCAAATTGATATTTATATTTTTCAATAATTGGAATTTTCTTTAAAAAATTTTCAATTTTATTACTATCATAATCAAAAATTTTTTCAATTATATTAATTTCTTCATTAGAAAATGAAGTTATTTCCTTTTTTAAATTATTAATAACACTCTCATTTCCAACTTTATAAAAAAAGTTAGGTAATTTAACATTTAAACTAATTTTTTTATGTGATTTATTCCTTTTTTTAATGTTATCTCTAAATTTTTGAATAGCTCTATCACTATTAGAATTTAAAGTTTCTAAATTTTCATAAGTTGTTTTAATTCTATTTGAATCTTCTTGTGTTCTTGAAATTTCAAATTCTAAATTTTTTATTTTTCTTTTTAATATACTTCTTTCAGTTAAACTATGATTTGAATTTTCTTTTGTTTTTAAATGCTTTATTTCTAATTTTAATTTAAAATTTTCATCATCTTTTTCTTTTATTTTATTTAATAATTCAGATTTTGTTATTCCTGAATGTAAATCTAATAATTTTTTTATTCTTTGATTATCTTTTTGTAGTATTTTCAAAAATTTTTCTGAATTTTTTAATTCTTTTTCTTTTATTTTTAATAATGATTCTGGAGATATTGGTTTTTCTTTTTTTCTTATTTTTAATTTTTTATTTGATGATTCTTTTATCATTTTTTCTACTTTTACATTTAATTCTTGTAAACTATTAGTTAAAAATTGATTTCTTAATGATATTTTTTTTAAATTTTCAGATCTAGAATAAAGTTCAATTTGTAATTGTTTAATTTTATCAGTATATATTTTTTTTTCAGTTTCATAAGTTTCTAATAATTGACTATAAATTTCAGCATAATTAATTTTAGGTTCTTTTTTTTCTTCTTCTTTATTTTCATTATCATCATTATTTTTTTCATTTTTATCATTATTTTCATTTTCTTCATAATTATTATCATTTTCATATAAATTTTCATCTTTAACTTGAGAGTTATAATCTTCTTTTCCATTTTCATTTTCTTCTTCTTCATTATTTTCTTCATTTTGATCTTCTTGAATATTTTCATTACTTTGAATTGTTTGTGATTTTCTATTATTAGTTAATTGTCCTTTTGTACTTGGTCTCTCACTATTTAAATCTTCTTGTACTGATTCAAGTTTATTTGAATTTGATTCAGATTCAAAATTAATTTTACTATTATCATAACTCATTTTTAATTTTTAATTTATTTCTTTTTATCTAATTTATTTCATTTTATTATTAATAAATAAAAAAATTAAAAAAAAAATAAAAATTTAAAAAATAAAACTAATAACTTCCCAAAAAAAATAAAAAAAAAATAAAAAAAGAACAAAAAATAAAAAAAAAAAATGCAAATACCAACAGATTATCAAACAGTAATAATTGACGCAGGTAGTGGAATAATAAAAGGTGGTTTTGGTGGAGAAGATGGTCCAAGAAGTATATTTTCCTCAATAGTAGGAACACCAAAAATGCCAGGATTAAAAGTTGGAATGGAACTCCAAGAAAGATTCTGTGGTGACGAGGCAATAAAAAACTTTGAAATAATGAATTTTATCCAACCAGTTCAAAAAGGTGAAGTTTTCAATTGGGAAAAATTTGAAACTTTAATGCAATATTTATTATATGATCAAATGAAAGTTGTTCCAGAAGAAATATCAATTTTAATGGTAGAAGCACCATTACCAAATAAATTAAAAAGAGCAAAATTAGCAGAAATACTTTTTGAAACTTTTAATGTTAAAAGATTACATCTTGCAAATTCATCAATGTTAGGTTTATTTTCATATGGTAAATCAAGTGGTTTAATTATTGATAGTGGATTTAATGTTACTTCTACTGTTCCTATTTATGAAGGTTTTCCTTTAACTCATGCTTCTGTTAAAATTAATTATGGTGGTGAAGATATTAGTAAAAATTTATTAGATTTAATTAAGGAAAATATTGATAAAAGTTATAAAGAAATTAAAGGGAGAATTCTTGCTGATGATATTAAAGAAAAATTAAGTTTTGTTAGTTTAAATGGAGTTGATAATGAAGATAATAGTGAAACAACTTATGAATTACCTGATGGGAAAAAAGTTAATTTAAGTAGTGAATTATATAAAATTAATGAAATTTTATTTAATCCTACTGAAGAAGAAATTAAAGAAAAAAATTTAATTTCTTTGAAAAATATGGTTATTGAATCAATGGATAAATGTGAAAGTGAAATAAAAGATGATATTAAAGAAAATATTTGTTTAATTGGTGGTACTACTTTATTAAAAAATTTCCCTGAAAAATTAAAAAATGATATTTCTTCACCTGAATTAACTCAATTAAGTAATTTTAATATGCAAACTTTACCTGAAAGACAATTTTCTAGTTGGATTGGTGGTTCTATTATGACTAGTTTAGATCATTTTTCTTATTTATGGGTTACTAAGAAAGAATATGATGAAAATGGAGAAATTCTTATTTCTATTGATTCTAAATGCTTTTAAAAAAAATGTTTTTAATAAATAATTTTTGGGATTTTTTTTAATTTTTGGAATTGTTTATATTATAATTTTTTTTAAGGGTTTTTTATTTTTTATTTTTATTTAATTATTTAATTTGAATTTTATTTAATTTTTAATTTAAAAAATAATGAAAGGGATTAAGATTTATAATTTTACTAGAACTAATAATATGAAAAATTTTGTGTTAAAAAATGATGAGAATATACAATTAAAATATTTATCAAATCAACTTTCAAAATTCTCAAGAAGTAATTCAAGTACAAATTTGAAATTAAAAGATCAAAATAATAATAATATATATATTAAAAAGACTCATAATAATATTTTAAATAAAGAAATATTAGAACATAATAATAATAAAGAAATAATAATAAATAATAATTCTATTGATTATGAAGAAAAAATTAATAAATTAGAAAAAAGAATTTCAGAATTAGAAGAAACAATAAAAAAATATGAAGAATTATTTAAAACAAAAGAATTAAATTCAAGTGGGAATTTTCCTTTTAATAATATTTCAAATTTAAATGAAATTGATATTAGATTAAATGAATTAGAAAATCAAATTAATTCAATTCAAATGATTTATAAACAAAATAATTCAAATGAAGATACAAATAAAATTTATGATTTGAGTACTTTTTCAAAATTAAAAAACGTTGTAGAACAAAATTCAAATGATTTGAAAATAATTATTGAAGAATTTAATGATTTTAATCAAAGAACTAATGATAATTTTTCAAAATTAAATGAATCAATAAATCAAATATATCAAGAGATTTCTTTTAATAAAGAAAATTTTTTAGATTTAAATAATAAAGTTATAAATATTTTAGAATTAATAAATGATAATCCTTCAGAAGAAGAGCTTTTTTTGAAAAATATTCAAAAATAAAAAGAATAAATTTGAATTTTATATTTTTAATTTTTTTTATATATAATAATTAAAAAATGATTATTTTACTTATTTCTTTACATAAACTACATGTTATTAATAAACAATGTTTACCTGAAATATTTTTAAATTCCATATTTGAATTTTTATCTTTATATAATAAATTATTACATTTTTTACATAATAATCTTTTAAATTTCTTATCTATTCTAATTGCATTTCTTTTAGAAATTTCTTTCATCATTGCAATTAAACATTTTGATAAATTTTGATTTTTATCATATAAATAATCACCTAATTTAAATAAATAATTCATCCTATTAAAACATTCTCCATCTCTAAAATTGAAATTATCTCTATAATTAATATTTGATTTTTTTTTCCCCATTAAATATTTTAAATTAAATATTTAATAATATTAAAAATAATAAAATAATTTAAAAATTAAAAAATATTCTATTTATTATCATCATAACTTGGAACACATCTTCCAGCAGTTCTCAAAAATTTAATAGTAAATTCAAATCTATTTATATCTTCTTCTGACATATTATCTTTATATTTTTGTAAAAGGAAATTTAAATTATTTGTATGATTTGAAATATCTAAAGCTGAAAATGCAATATCTTGTTTTTGTTCATTACTATTTCTAAATTTATTCATTGTATCTGGTTCCATATTAACAAATCCTTTTATAAAATTCCCAATTGATGATACTGCTGACATTGCATTACTTAAATAATTTTTTGTTTTTGGAATATTTGATTCATTATTATTATTATTGGTTTGATTTTGGGTATCAATTTCATTTTTAGATTCATTATTCTTATTTTCTAGATTTTGAAATGTATTTGAGAAAATATTTGATGAGGGATTTTTAAATGAACTTGATTCTGATGAAAATGTTCTTGTAATATTATTATTTTTATTTTTATTATTATTATTATTTATATTTGAATTATTTAATAAACTTGCAAATATTGAAGGTTTATTTTCTGTAGTTTGATTTATATTTTTTTTATATATTTGATTATGAAAAGCATTCATTAATTTATTTGCATGTCCTATAAATTTTAAAATGTTAATTTTATTTTCTTGATTAAAAGTAAAAATTGTTTGAAAACAATCATCTTGATTTTTCATTAATAAATCTTTTCTCATAGATATTAATATAGATACAGTAATAAAATCAATAAATTCTAAATCATTTCCTATTAAAACTATACAATCCCATAATAAAATAGTTTCATTTATTTTAAATTCTCTATTAAATAAACACTTTAACCATTTTTGCAAAAATATAGAACAATTTAAATCAATAACAACAAAATGATTATATAATTCTCCATCAATATATTTTAATTTTTGTTTAATAATATCATCACATCTTTGAATTAATTTATTATTTTTTTTTTCATTTTCATTATCATTTTCAACTTTAAATTGAAATAATTCATATTTTTTATAATTATCAGGATTAAAATTCTTATCTTGTTCTTTTGATTCAATAGTTTCATATAATTTTTTAACACCATTTTTCATAAAAAGATAAAAAATTTCATAAATATCAAATTCAAATGTTTTACTATTATAATTATAATTATATAATTCTTTATAATTTTTATCTGGATTTTCTAATAATTCATTTAATTTATTATCATCAATAAATTCATATTTATTTTCAATATTATAATAAGGATATAAACAAACTATTATTACTGCACAAATTTCATTCATTCCTTGTCTATAAGATAATTTTGAATTATCTAATGACCACATTACTAAAGTATTTGTTAGAATATTTAAAATATATTTATTTTTAAATAATCTTTTATTTGGATATGTTCTTATTATATCTAAATTTAATGTTTTTTTTACTTCTGTTTCTTCAAAAAATGATTTCCATTCTGAATTTTGATTATTTCCTAATGGATCCCCAGTAAAATTTTTTATTCCTTTTACTGATTTTATCTTACTTTGAAATTTTTTATATCTTTCATTTCTTTTTAAAAAATATTCTTTTATTGATTGTATATTATCTGCTTCTTCTTTATTTAAATATGTTTCCCATATTAAAGGACGAATATGTTCATTTTCTATTGTTCCTATTAATGATGAATTTATAAATGTTTCATTATAATTTTTTGATAATATTAATTTTAAATCATTAATAAAGATTTGAGAATATTTATTTATATCTAATTTTCTATCAAATACATCTTCAATTAATAATAATGATGAAGATGACATAATATTTATTATTTTTTGATTTGTATTAAGATTATTATTTTTTAATTTTTAAATTAATTATTACTCAAAAAATATTTATATATTAATTTGAGATGGATATAAATTACAATTTATCATTTCAATCATTAGAAAATGAAAATAAAGATAATTTAAATATTAAAAATTTTTATTTTAATGAGGAAAATATTAAACAATCCATTTCAAATAATATTAATTTAAATTCAATTCAATCAACAAATTTAAATTCAGAAAAAGATTTTTCAGATGATATTTTAATTTGTAATATTTGTGGTAAGAAATTAGGAAATATAAAAAATCTTAAAAAACATTATAAATTACATTCAGGACTAAGAGAATATAAATGTAATTTTTGTGATAAATCATATAAAAGAAGTGACCATTTAAATAGACATATGTTAGTACATCAAGAAGATAAAACATCTTTTGAATGTTCATATTGTCATAAAAAATTTTCATTTAAATATCATCTTAAAACTCATATTAATAATATTCATATTTTAAATCCTTTTAAATTCAAATGTGAAATTTGTGGTGAATTTTTTCATAAAAAAATTAAATTACTTAAACATCAAAGAAGAGAACATAAAGAAAAAGTAGAAAAAATTAAATGTTATTATCCTTATTGTTATAAAAGTTATTTAACTCAAAGTAAATTAGATGAACATATTAAAAAAATACATCATAATTTAAATGTTGATGATATTAATAATGAAATTGAAGAAAAGAATAAAAAAGAAAAATGTTTTTATAAATGTCCATTTGATGATTGTAAAAAAATATATTCTACACATTTTAATTTGTCAACTCATATAAAAACATTTCATTTAAGAATTAAGAATTTTCAATGTGATATATGTAATAAAAAGTTTTTCCATAATTCAAGTTTGAAAAGACATATATTAGATTTTCACAATAATAATAATCAATATGAAAATAAAAATATACATGAAGAAAATAATAATCAAAATAATTTTCAAATTGAAAATACTTTTTATGATTTATTTGATATTAAAAATAATTCAAATATATTATTTAATTCAAATGAATTAATTTATTAAATTAAATAAATAGTTTTTCAAAATAAAAAATAATAAATTAAATCAAATTTAAAAAAAAATTAATTTAATATATATTTCTTTTAAATAATTATTTTTTATTTAATTTTAATTGAAAAAATGAGTAAAGAAGAAAAAAAAATGATTCAAAGATTTATGACAATCACTAAAATAAAAAATGAAAATTCATCAATAGCATATTTAAATAAATATTTATATAATTTAGATAATGCAATTGAAGCTTATTTTCTTAATAATAACATTGATCCAATAGAAAGAAAAAATATTGAAATAGAACCAATTATTGAAATTCAAAAAGAGAAACCTTTTAGTATAATTCCTAATTTTAAAAAACTAATTTCATTTGATTCATGTAATAATTGTTTCTTTGAAACAGAAAACGAAATTGATGAAATATTTAAAGATATTCCTTCAATAATAGACAAAAATAATTTTGAAAAAAATTTAAAACAAAAATTAGTTTTATATATTTTATATGATAAAAACTCAATTTCAAAATTAAAAGAAATAATGGATATAATAAAAAATAATTCATATATTAATTTTAAAATAGAAACATTTTGTTCTTTGATAAAAGAAGAATATAAAAATTCATCATTAAAATTGAATTTAGCTGAAGATGTTATTTGTCCAATAATAGTATTTTGTCATAATAAAAATAAAGATGGTGGTTTTAATAAAAATAGTATTATTGCAGTTTTTGATGGAAAAAGAGAAAGTTATGATTTTCCTAGTTTTTTCATGGAAATATTAAAACAAAATAAAAATACTATTAATAAATTTGATAAACCATCATTTTCAAATCATCAATATTTTGTTACTGATAATGGATTAAATAATAATATAAATGGAATAAATGAAAAAATAAATATTAAATTTGTTTTTCCTGGTGATAAAACAATTGAAAAAGAATTTATGAAAAAAGATACTATTGAGGATTTATATAAATATTTATTAAATCTTGGGGATGAATTATTTACTGAATTAGAGAGTGATAAATTTTTTATTGCAATTCCACATCCTTTTACTCCAATTAAAAAAGATTTTTATAAAAAAACTTTAAAAGAACTTAATTTTAATAATAATCAAATAATAAATGTTATTGATGATTTAGATTAATTAACTTTTATTTGAAATTATAATTTAAAACTAAATTATTAATTAACAACAATTACTTATTTTTTATTTTATTTTTTTTCTTTTTTTTATTTATTTTTAAAATAACATTTTTAAATACAATAATTTAAAATAAAAATTAAAATAAACAAAAAAAAGCCAATGTCAAAAGAAGAAAAAAATACAATAACAATAAATCTTTTAGTAATAGGAGATGAAAATATAGGAAAAAAAACTTTTATATCCCGTTTAAATAAAATGCCTTGTACAATATCTCATAAAAGTAAAAACAAATTTAAAACAAAAACTGAAAAAAAAGAAGAAAAAAAAGAAGATGATGATGAAAAAGATATAAATGAAGAAATGATAAGAGAAAAAGAACCAATATACATTCCACCACCATCATCAAATCAATTAGAATATAAATTAGGTTCAACAATATTAACAATTCAAGCTTTTATAATTGATGGTGCAACAAAAGTTCAAATAAATGAAGATATTTCATCTGATGAAGAAGATGAAGAAATAATAAATGAATATCAAATTAGATTTTCTTTAACAAAAAAATGTATTTATAATTATTTGAAAATATTAAATAATAATGAAGAAAATAATATTAATGAAAATATATTTTTATTTATGTATGATTTAAGTGATTTTACTACTTTTGAAAGAATGATGTTATATTATGATTCTCTTAATAGAAAATTTGGTTTAAAGAAAAATAAAATTAAATGTATTATTATTGGAAATAAATCTGAAAAAAAAACTGTTAATAGAGATGATGATAATGAGAAAATGGAAAGATTTTTTAATTTAGATTCTAATTTTAAAATATTTGAAATATCAAATAAATTACATTTTAATTTTTCAAAATTTTTAGGAGAATTGATTGAAAGTTGTGTTGGTGATGATGCAATATATGATAAAGAGAAATTAAGGATTATTTTAGAAAATAAAAATACTTTTAATAAATCAAAAAGAGGTGAATTAGTAAAAATAAATGATAATCCAGGACCAGATGAATATAATGTTGATATTTATGATTTTTCTTCTCTTGAAGAAAGAAATGAAATTTTAAGTGATAATACAAAAAGATTTAATAATAAAATATTTGTTGATAAAAAAGGACCAATTTATCATTCAAATAAAAAAGAAGAAGAAAGAAAATTAAGAACAAAAGAAGAAAAAAGGAAAAAGAAAAAAATATTTCAAAGTCAATTTCAATCATCAATTAATAAAAATTTAAATATTAATAATGTTTATACTGGAAAAACTTCTTATACAATGTCAGGAGGTGATTGTCATTATAATTTAAGAAGTGAAAGAATAAAATTAATTGAAAAAAGAAATAAAGAATATTTAAATGCATTTGGTGATAATATTCTCTCTTCTATTAATCAACCTTTTAATATTAAAAATAAAGATGATAAATATTTTGAAGATATTAATAATAGAAGATTAGAATATCAAAAAAATTTAATTGAAGAAAGAAAAAGTAAAATGGGAAAATTTGAAGAAATGAGAGAAAAAAATTATGAAAAGTTAAATGAAAAATTTTTAATTAAATCACAAAGTTATAAAGAAAGATATAAAGAATATGATATAAAAAAAGCAAAACAAAGATTTTTAAATATTGTTTATGGTAATAATTCCAAATTTATCAATAGATCAAATTCACAAAATGAAAAATTACAATTGAAAAAAGAAAAAGAAAAAAATTATATTCCACCTTTATATGATATAAGAGGAGATTTATTAAATCCAAAAAAAGGAGCAATAATTTTAGGAAGAAGAGAAACAAAAGAAAAAGAAATTAATAATGCTCCTTTTATTTATTATAAAACAGATTTTGATAAAATAATTGATAAACAAAAAGATGGTTCAATAAGTTATGTTCCAAGATATAAAGAACATATATTAAAAAATATAAAAGAAAAACCAAAAAAAGAATTTGATGAAAGTAAATTTGAAAAATATAAAGAAAATAGAAATAATTCAGAAAGAAATTTAAATATATTTGATTTTTTAACAAATTGTAAATTAAGAAAAGAAAGACATGATGATCTAATGAAATCAATAAAAGAAAATAATGAAGAATATCATAAAGCTTTATTTAGACAATATTATAGAAATAATAGTGAAGAAATGGAAAAATTTCCTCCTTCAATTAATTATAATTTAGTAGAAGAAAAATCACCTTGTTATACAATTAAAGGAAGATATGAAAATAAAAAATATGATAATTCAAATTATTTTTCTGTTAATGGAAAAAAAATTTATCTTGATTCTGAAAATTTACCAAATCCAAATATTAATGCTATTAAATGGAAATTACCTTCATTTTCTTTTGGAAATGAAGAAAGATTTCATTATAAAAAAAAAAAAGATGAAAAAAAAAAAGAAATTAAAAATGAAAATGAAGAAGAAAATAATAATAAAGAATATTATAGTGATTATGATTATAATAATGGACTTTCTGATAGGAAAGATTTTTCAAAAATGTCAATTTATGATTCAAAATCAAAAAGACATGAATTTGATAATTTTGTTAAAAATAATCCTGGACCAGGACAATATAAAATAAAAGGGTTTGCTGATGAAATCATAGAAAAATATTCAAAAATTCATAATATAAAAAAATTAAATGATTTAGGGAAAAATGATATTAAAAAATATAAAGAAAATAAAAGTATTGTTACTGGACATACTATTAATAGTTATATGAATGAATTTAATGATGAAAATAATGATGATATTTTAAGTAGAAATAAAAGTGATATTGGGGAAAAAATTAAGACAATAAGAAGTGAAACCACAAATGAAATTACTTATAAAACTAATAGTAAAATTGAGGACATTAAAAAAGACAATAATGAATTTGATAATATTAATGATATGAAAAATGAAAATATTAATAATGATAATATTGAGAATATAGATAAAAATATTGATAATAAAAATCAAGATGAAATTCAAGAAAATAACAGTGATATTAATTTTGGAAATAATAATAAAATAGTAGAGCAAGTTCATTTACAAAATGATAATAAAGAAAAAGAAATTCAAGATGAAAAAAATATAAAGGTTGATGATATTGATAAATTAAATAATGATAATAATAAAAGAAATGTTATTAATAAAGATAATAATAATGGAGAAATAATTAATTTTGAAGAACCTGTTGATGAGGAATAATAAAGGTTAAAAAGTATTAATAATATATATATTAAAAATATTATTTATTTTTTTTCTGATTATTTTTATTAATTATTTTGATTAAAAACATAAAATTATAAAATAATAATTATTAAAAATTGTATTTAATTTTAAATATAAAATTGTTTAATTAATGACAGATTAACATTAAGATAAGGCAATAATATAAATTAAATAAAAATTCGCTGCTTTTAAGATAAATATTTAATAAACAAATTTAAAATAAAATAATTAAAACAAAGAACATGTATTTTTATTATCGACTTTGTTTTTTTTATTTTGTTCTTTTTGATTAACTTCTTTATTAATTTCATTTTTATTAATTTGATTTTTTTTATCATTCTCATTTAAATTTTCCTTTTTTTCCTTTTTATTAATATTATTCTCAATATTTTTATTTTTTTCATTATTAATCTCATTCTGATTTTTTTCAACCACAACATCAATTTTCATTAAATAAAAAGAAACAATTTCCTTAATCATATAATTAACAGATTCCCTATTACTAGCATCAATACAAAAATGTTTCTCAGCTCCAATATTACTTGCTAATTCAGATCTTTCTTCATTAAAATCATCAATTCCTTTTCTTTCAGTTTGATTTTCAACAACACAAAAAATAGCATTTTTAACAATATTATCATGAATTTTTCTATCCCATTCATAAATATCATAAAAAGTATCTTTATTATTATTATCATAAAGAAAAATAATTACATCAACACTTTTAGCAACCATCATCACAAAATTCATATTTTCCCAATTTAATCCAACATGAGGAGTATCCCATAATTCAATTTTAACTTTTATACTATTTGATTCATTTCCATTTTTTAATGTTTTTTTCTCATCTGGTGTATAATTTATTATTTTAGTTACATTATTTATTAATGTTGATTCTGTTGTATTTGGATTAAAATTTCCTGTTTTGTATGTTTGAGATAATGTTGTTTTTCCTGATTTACTTCCTATTAATCCTATTTTACATATATATATATTATCTTCTATATTTGGTAAAAGCTTTTTTTTATCATCTCCTCCTATTCTTATTTTTGATGATTTATTTTTTTTTTCAAAGAAATTTGTTATTATTGTTTTAAATACTCTATCAAAATTAGAATTTATTACTATATTATATAATTTTATATCTCTGTCTTTTGAAAATTTTTTTACTTCATTTACGTTTACTTTTTTGTTTTCTGTTTCATAATAAAATCCTAATAATCCATAAAAAAGTTCTAAATGCTTATTTTTTAGGTAAAAATTTTCTATATTGTTAAAGGAATCATCTTCTCTATAATCTAAACATAAAAATATTATGTCATAATCTCTATAATTTTGAATTATTTCTACATCCCCATTTTTTGGTATAATAAAAGGAACAAATTTAAATTGATAATCAAATATTTTTACAAATGAATTTTCTCCTTTATTACCAAGTTTTTCAAATTTAGGAATTAATTCATTGATTTTTGAATCAGGGTTTCCTACTACTAAAGCGTTTATTACATTATCTCCCATGATTGGAATTAAAAAATTAATAATTAATTAGTATTTTATTTCTAATATATATAAAATTTTTATTTAAAAAATAAATCAAAATTTGTTTTTTTTTTATTTTTTTATATATATATATTTTTATTACATTATTTAAAAATCATTAATAAAAAATATAAAAATTAAAGTATAATTTATTTCTCAAATAATGTATGTATATATAATTTCAAAATTAATATTCAATAAAATAACATTATAATTAATTTATAGTGATTTATTAAATACATAATATGTAAACTATATGAAATTTAAGCAATTTCATTTATATTATTTGTAAAATAAATATGATTTTTATATTATAATTAGCAAATATCTTATACAAATTATTTGTATTAATACAAATATAAATTTAACTAAATTTTCCAATAAAAACAAATAAAAAAATAATGTTTTTAAAAAATAAAAAAAAATTTAAATTTCTCAAGAAAAAACATCTTTTTAAAATATTTATATAAAAAAAAAATGAAAGCTCGTCCCTTAGATAAATTCCCAATCCCTCAAGATTTAAACACAATAATAAAAGAATTTTCCCGAGAAGTAAATCGTGAAAATCCAAAAGACATTCTTGATTTCGCAGTGGAATATTTCAGAGCAAAAGAAGAAAACATTCCTTTTAAATACATTCCATTAAAACCAGGAGAAAAAAGAGAATATGAAAAGAAAAAAGAATCAAATACAAAAATTGAAAAAAAAGAATCAAAAAAAACTGAATCAGAAAGACCACCATCATCAAAATCACAATCTCAAAAATCAAATTTAGATAAGACATATACATCAATGAGTTCAGTAGGTGGAAAAGAAGCAAAGCAATTTATAGGAGATGTAATTAGAGACAGTTTAAAAGATATTAGTGAAGTTGAAAAAATGGAAAATATCCTTAGAAAAAATTTAAAGGAACCAACTGATAAAACACAATCAAATAAATCAATATCTGAAAAAGATGAAAATAATGAAAATGATGAGATTTTAGCACCATTTTTAGATTTAAGTAAAAAAACTAAAATCGTTGCTACATTAGGACCAGCATCATCCTCACCTGAAATAATAAAAAAATTATATGAAAATGGTGTTAATGTTTTTAGATTAAATTTTTCTCATGGAACACATGAATCACATGGTCAATTAATTGATTTAATAAAATCACTTAAATTAAATGCTGCTATATTATTAGATACCAAAGGACCTGAAATTAGAATTGGTGAAATTAGAGATAAAGTTCATTGTAAAATTGGTGATACTTTTATTTTAACTGTTACAAATGGTGTTTATGAAGATACTGGAAAAATTAGTGTTAATTACCCTGGTTTTATTGATGATGTTGATATTGATGATGTAATTGTTATTGATTCAGGGATTCTTCAAGCAGAAGCAATTGAGAAAAATGATACTGATATTACATTCAAAGTCATTGAAGGTGAATGTGATATTACTACTAAGAGACATATAAATTTACATGGAAGACCAGTATCACTTCCAACTGTAACTGAACAAGATTGGAAAGATATTGATTTTGGTATAGAAAAAAAAGTAGATTTTATAGCATTATCCTTTGTACGTACTGCTGAAGATGTTGCTGAAGTACGTGAACATTGTCATAAAAATGGAGTTAATATTCAAATAATATCAAAAATAGAAAATTTTGAATCAACACAAAATTTAGAAGATATAATAGTAGAATCAGATGGTATAATGTTTGCTCGTGGTGATTTATCATGTGAAATTTCTTATGGTGAAGTACCAACAATGCAAAAAAAAGTAGTATCCTTATGTTCATATTATAATAAACCAGTAATAATAGCAACTCAAATGGTATTATCAATGGTAACAAATATTCAACCAACAAGAGCAGAAGTTTCTGATATAGGAAATTCAGTATTTGAAGGAGCAGATGCTATAATGACAAGTGATGAGACTACTAAAAGTAAAAATCCAGTTAATGTAATTAAAACAATGGCTAAAGTTGTAAGAGAAACTGAAAGTAATGTTTATTCAATATGCGAGAAACCAGATTGTGATGATTGCTTTGGTGTTTTACATAGAGGTAGATTACAAAGAAGTGGTTTTGAATCTGTTAATTATTATAGGAAACCTATGAAAAATAAAAATTTACAAAGACAAAGTTCAATTGATACTAGAAGGAAATTTTCTTGTACATCAATTGATATGAATCCTAATTTAATGAAAGAAAATATTATTCACATTTTACCTTTTGTTACAGATGATATTGAATGTATTGTTTGTTATGGAAATGATGATGATTATTTTGCTAAAAATGTTTCTGCTAGTAGAATGAATATTCCTATGTTTTGCTTTACTGCTAATAAAATGCTTTGTAATCAAATGAATTTAATTTGGAATATGCAACCTATTTTTAATAAGGATATTGTTGATGATATTGAGAAAAGTGTTAAAATTATTGATGAGTATTTTTTGAAGAGAAGAGTTAGGAAATATTTGTTGATTTGTGATTATTTTGTTGATAATAGGAAGGATCCTTTAATTCAAGTTAGAGTTATTGATTGATTTATATGTAATTTATATTTTTTTTAAAATTTGATTTTTTTATTTTTGAATATTTTGTTTTGTTTAATTATTATTTAAAAAAAAGAAATTATATAATTTGTAATTTATTAAATATCTTTAATTATAATATTTATTTATACTTTAAAATAATATTACTCAATCATTAATATTAGGATGAGGAAAGGGTTTTTTATTTATTTGAAATATTAAATTATTATTATTTTTCTTGTTAAATAAAGGTTCAAAGCCATTATTAAATAAATTTAATGTTTTATCATTATGTAAAGAAAAACTATAATTAATTTCCATATAATTATAATCATTAAAACTCAATAATCCTTTTTTTAATTCCTCTACATCATTATATAATTTAAAAAACCTAATTATTTCAAAATAAATCGATATATTTCTATATATATCTATAATATTTAGGTTGAAAATTTTTTCTTTTTTACAAAATATAATATTCATAATTATTGAAAAATTTAATTCTTTTGTATAATCTTTTTTATTTTTTTTATTAGATAAATTATTTTTTAATTTATCATTATTATCAGAATTGCTTTTATTATTATTATATAATATATTTTCACTATTTTCCTCACTGGCTAAATTACTTTTATTTTTATTATATATAAAAACCATATTCGGTTCCCTAATATTACTTGTTTGTGGAGATTTATTTACATTCAAAATATTAATATTTGTTTCATATTTTCTAAGAGGTCTAATAAAATCAAATTTATTCTTTATATTTAATTTAACATCAAAGAAACTAAATAAAAAGAATTTATAATAAACATTCTCAAAAATATAAACTAAAATATTTCCACAAATTAAAATAAATTTAGTCATTCCTGCAATATCCGCACTAATACTAGCAAATTTTTTATAATTTCTACTATAAACAATCCTATCAGCAGAAGCTCTAACAATCATAGTCATAAAATGATTATCAATATTTCTCATATCATAATGCTCAATACTTTTATCAAATCCATAATATTCTTCTTTTTTTTTATAATCAAAAAATAAATTTGAATCTGTTTCAATTTGATTTACTCTGAAATAAACCCATAAATCTTTATAAATTATTGATGATATTGTAGTATATTGATTAACTCCATTTAAAGTTACTGGATTATTATAATTAAAAGGATTAAATTTAATATCACTTACAAACATTCCAAAATATCCTCCTTTTAACATTTCTATTATTTTTTCTTTTTCTTCACAATTTGAATTTTTATTTTTTTCATCACAAAATTTAAAATCAAATGTTAAGTAATTCCAATAATTTCTTCCATAATCACCTTCTAAAATAAGTTCTTCTGGATTTTCAATACAATACAAATTATTTAATGATAATGTGTGAAAGTAATCTTTTAAAATTGATATATTTATTTTATCACATGTTATTATTTGAATTGGATAAATTTTTACTATTTCATTACCTAAATTATCATAATTTTTTTTAATGTAATTTGCAGTAACAGTATAAATACTTTCATTAACATAATTTGTATAATTTTGATATTGAAGTGAAAAAGTAAATAAAAAATTCTTTGATAAATTAATTGGAATTGGATATTCATCTGTGAAAACTGTTCTTATTATTGATGGATTTTTTCTATTAAATAATTGTAATCCATAATATACTACAAAAAATAATATAATTATTATTGATATAAAAGACATAATTTGACTAAATAATGTATAATATTTTTTTGAACCATTTATATGAAATGATTGGTGAATTCCATATAAAACAAATAAATCAAAATAGGATGCCATTGAAATATAATTATATTTTTAAAAAATAATATATAAAAATATATTTTTATGTATTTTACATAATTATATGTTTATTATATAAAAAAATAAATAAAAATCTATTAAAGAGAAATATTAAAATTCATAAAATGAAAAAATACAAAATTATAATTATTTTAAATCAAATTAAAAACAATTTTTAAATAAAAGTTTTTTATAATTATTTTTTATTAAATAATAAATGAATAGTTATTTTAAATAATAATATAAATGGGAGCATCAATTACAAAAGCCTGTAATTGTAAATGTGGACAAGAAACAGATGAAGAAGAAATTAATAGAAATAGTACAAATAATCCAGATTCAATTAGTAAAAATAAAAAAAATGATAATGATTCAAATAATGTGACTAATGCTTCTAAATCAAACAATAAAAAAAAAAATAATAACAATCATCCAAATTATGAAAATGATTTATCTATTATTAAAGAACAAGAAAATGGAGAATTTGGTATTGATTTAAATGAACCTACAGTAGAAAATTTTGACAATGAACCTTTTAATTCTGGTAGAAAAGAATATTCTAATTATAAAAATAATAATAATTCTAATTATAAAAATGGAAATTATAATATGAATAAAAATTTAAATCCTAATTTCAATTCTAATAACTTTAATAATGATAATTATAACCCTAATAATCAAAATTATAATCCTAATAATCAAAATTATAACCCTAATAATCAAAATTATAACCCTAATAATCAAAATTATAACCCTAATAATCAAAATTATCCTAATAATCAAAATTATAATCCTAAAAATCAAAATTATAATCCTAATAATCAAAATTATCCTAATAATCAAAATTATCCTAATAATCAAAATTATAATCAAAATAATCAAAATTATAATCCTAATAATCAAAATTATAACCCTAATAATCAAAATTATAATCCTAATAATCAAAATTATAACCCTAATAATCAAAATTATAATCAAAATAATCAAAATTATAATCCTAATAATCAAAATTATTATCAAAATTATAATCAAAATATTCCTAATTATAATCAAAATAATCAAAATTATGACCCCAATATTCAAATATATAATAATACTCAAAATTATGATCCAAATAACCCAACCTATGGTCAAAATAATCAAAACATGAATAATAATAGTAGAAATAAAAATGAACATATAAATCCAAATGAAATTAATATAGATATGGAAGATGATATTTATTTAGGAAATCCAATTAATAAAAAATTAAATAAAAATACATTAAAAATTTTTAACATTCCTATAAACAAAGTATCAACTCAAAATTATAATTCTAATGTAGAAAAGAGTTTTAATTCAAAATTAAATAGAACACATACAAATCCAAATGATAGTATTATACATTTAAATCATAGTTTAAATCACAGTGTAATTATAAGTGGAATTTATAAATTAAATGATTTATTCATTCATTTAAGAAATAATAATAATAATGATGAATTAAATGAATTTTGGAAAACTATAGATATTCATTCAATTATTTCTAATAAAAAATTAAATTCAAATGATCCTGATGAAATTATGTTCAATGGTAATATTAATAAAATGATACTTTCAAATATATTTAAAAATTGTTCAATGAATATTCAAAAATTTTGTATTTTAACAAAAAATAAATTCTTTATATATCAAAATAAAGAAAATTTCTTACTTACTAAAAATTGTCAAAGAGTTATTACCTTGAATCAAATTGAAAATTGCGGAAGAGTTGATTTGCGTTTATTAAATATTCAATATTTATATGATTATTTTTATATGTATATTGAACTTAAAGATGAATATAAAAATGATTTTATAAATGAAGATGAAGTTTATAAAATAGTTAAAAAAGAACAAAATGGTCAATTTTTCATTTTATTTTCTAAAGATGAAAAAATAGTTAATCAATGGGTTTTTGTTATCAATTATTTTTTAAATTTAAATAATAGATAATGAAAACATTTGATTTTAAATAAAAAAATTTTTAAATTTTTATTAAAAAATAATCATAATATAAATTGTATAGCAAATATTATATTATTTTTTTATTTCATTTAATTTTTTCATTTGTCAATTGATTTAATATATATTGAATAATCTTTTTATAATTATCATTTTCATAAAATATTTTATTATTATTAGTTTGAAAATTCAAGTTTTTTTCTAAATATTATTTATTTAAATTATGAAATAAATTTACATATTTTAATAATAATTATTAATTTAATAAATTAATTCTTTTCTTATTTTTTAAGTTTATAATTTTAAAAAAATATATATCAGTGATGATATATTATAATAATATTTAAATAATAATAATTATTTTAATCTTCATTTTGAAGATTTGTTGTTATTTTAGTAAAAATTTCATTTTTCATTTTATTTAATTCAACTCTAACATCATTATTACTATTTCCAGCAATTTTTTTTAAAATAGGAATTAAATCAAAAAGTGTAGAATCCTTCTTATTATCACCATTAAAACTTTTAATAAATATACCATTTTCTTTTTGTAATTTGAAACTCTGTGGCATATTATCAATAATAATTACTTTAGATAAATCTCTCCCTAATTTACTTAAATCTTTAACAAAAACATTATCCATAATAATAGTGTGTTGTCTATATAAAATCTTATCAAAAAATATTTTCTTCTTATCTATAATATTTAAAATAGGATCTGCATATTCACTTGTTCCTGCTGTAAAAAGTATCATTTCAAAAATTTGTCTCATTTCATTTAAAAAATTATATAAATTTGGTCTTGGTCTTAAAATTCCTCTTCCTTTTTCATCTAATTTATAATTTATTAAAGTATCATCTAAATCTAAAACTAATGTAAAATCTTTTCCATTTGATAATTTTTTATCTAAATATGGAATTGTTATTTTTTTTTGATCTGATATTGAATCATTTATAATATATGATAATGAATCTCCAGTTTTTGAATAATCTATATTTATTTTTTTTATAAAATATTCATTTAATGTGTTTATTGATATTGAATTGATTTTTTTAAAATAATTATTTAATGATACTGTATTTATTTTATTTCTACTATTTTGATTTTGTTTGAAAATATTACTTATTAAGGAATAAATAACATTATTACCTATTTTTAATTGTGAAATGTTATCATTTTTATTATTAATTTTCTTTTTCAATTTAGAACTAATAATATTTAATAATTTATTAATCCAAATATTTGTATTTGTTTTAATATTTATAGAAGATAAAATATAATTACAAACAATTAAATAATTTTGATATATTTCAGTAATTAAATTTTTTAATAAATTAAATATTGAATGTGTAATTGACGAATCTCTTAAAATTTCATATATCAAAATGATAGAAAGTAATTCTAATATTATAGTTTCATGTGCAATTTGAAATTCATAATTATTTTTTTCTTTATTAAAAAAATTCTCAAATTTTCCACAAAATGAAGTATAAGAATAAAAATTCCACCATTCAATACATAATGAAGGATGTGGACTTTCAATTTCAAAACTATTAACAATATTAAATATTTTTTCTTCTAAAACTATTAAATCTTCTAATTGAATTATTGTACTTGTTTTTTCTTTTATTTTATTATCATTTAAATTTTTCCTTATAGATATATTTTTTTCTGTTACTGTATGAGATTTATTAATATGAATTTTATCATCTTCATCTTCTTTTTCTTTTTCTATAAAATTTGTATCATTATAAATTCTTGATTTTAATCCAAATGAATGATTTGAATTATAAACTTTACTTGTATTTGGACTATTATTAGTAGATTCATATTTGGAATTTTCATCATATTTATCTTTAGAAATGCATTTAATAAAATTGGTATTATTATTTTTTATATTATTTAAATAAGTTATACTTCTTAAAAAAGAATTTTTTTGTTTTTTATTTTTAATATTAACATTATCATTTATTGACATTGATGAATAAGAAGAAAGATTACTAATTGTAGGAACATGATTTTGAATACTTTCTTTATTTTCATCATTTGATTTTTCTAAATCAAATTGAATATTTTGATCTATTTTATTATCTTCTAAATTATTAATTATATTTTTATTTGTCATATTATAATTATTATTATTATTTGTTGAACTCATTGATAAAGATCTATTTGCATTATATGTCATAGATGAAGGCATTGTTTTATTAATTAATTTTGATTCAAAATTCATTGAATTATCTTTTTTTTTTCCTAAATGTGTATTTAAATAAGACATATTTTTTGATTGAATTGAATCATTATTAGAAAAAGAATCTGATAAATCATTATTTTGATGTAAATGTCTATTTGATTTTAGAAAAAGTTTACTTTGAAATGAATCTTTAGAAATTGAAAAATTTGAATTTTCATCTTTTTTATGATTACTATTATAAATTTTAACATTATCTTCATAGGCACAAATTAAATGTTTAATTTGTTTTTTTTCTTTTTCATATTCCCTGGAAATTTCATTTGAATTTGGTTCTTGTTTTAATATATTTGCCATCATTGCATTTAATGATCTACTTCTTTCTTTATTAGGTAAAATATTTGAGTATATTAAATTAGAGTTTTTCATTTGATTTTTTATAGAATTCCCTTTTGTCAAACAATGGTTTATTAATAATTTACTTTTTGTCATTTTTTTTGCAAAAGAAAGAAATTGATTTTTATCCAGGGTTAAAATTCCTGATGACATTTATATTAATTTAATTTTATTTCATATAAATTTGAAATTAAATAATTTTAAAAAATAAAGAATAAAAAAATAAAATTTTTATTTTATATCAAAAAGTTTTTAAAATCAAAAAATGTGTAAACATATTTACAAACATACACGGAAAAAAGATGTTTCTTATTGTATTATTTGTGGATGTCTTTCATATAAAAATATTCCTTCATTATCATTTCAATTTAATAATAATTATGAAATTGGATTTGATCCTCTTCTTTTAAAATTTCACCATTCAAAAAAAACAATAGATTATTCAAATAATTCAAATATTCAATATATTTCAATTAGATATCTAGGAATAAATCATATTAAAATGTTATCAACTTATTTTTCAATTTCTAAAACTTTAACTCATAAAGCAATTAATTATTTAGACCAAATATATTTAAATGATCCTACAATTTCTTTAGATTTAATTGAAAAAATATCATCTGTTTGTTTATTATTAGCAGTTAAATTTAATGAATGTTGTACAATGGAATCTCAAATTAATATTGGAGATTTTATTCATTTATTATCATCAAAAATTAATAATTTAAATGAAATTGAAATATTATGTTTAAAAACATTGAATTATGAGCTTGGAATTTATTCAAGTTATGATTTTATTAATTTATTTTTTTCTCTTGGATTAATTTTTCCTAATTATACTAATATTAATTCCAATTGTAAAGATTCAAATGTAATGAATATGTACTTAAAATGTATAAATATTTTAGAAGTAATTATTGATGATTATAGATCTTTAGAGTTTACTCAATATAATATAGCAATTTCAATAATAGCAATGGGTGTTTCAGATTCAAAATTTTTTTCCATTGAAACATTTAAATATATTTATGGTATTAATTTATTAAAAGAAAAATATGTAAAATGTCAATTGGATTTAAAATCAATATATTTAAATAATTATTATTTTAATAATAGGATTGACTTTTGTAATAGAATTAGTTTAAATTCTCATGATTCGGAGTCCACATATGATAATTCTGTTTCTGAATAAAAGATAAAAAAATGTAATATATATACAACTTTTCATTTTGTATGGGTATAAATATTTTATATTTGTGATTCCAAAATAGATTATTCATTATATATATTTAAGAAATTAAATTAATGATTAATGATTATAAGAGTAAATTAGAGAAAATATAGTATTATTTTTAATAATTTAAACAATTAATTGGTTTATTAAAAATAAAATATTAATTTAATATCATTCTATAATAATAAATATATTTCAGAAAAAAAAATAATATAAACCATAATAAATTTTATATCAATTCAATAAAAACAAACAAGAATATATATATAATTAAATAGATTATTAATAATTTTATGCTAATTAATCCACATAAAAAAAAGTATTATCCAAAGATTGTAGTTTATTTATATTTACCTAAATATTTAACAATCTCTTGTTGCCATTTATATTGTTCATTAGGCATCATAGATAAAATAACACTAATCATCATATCCATTTTCATATTAACTTCAGATAAGAAAATTTCTTTAGTTTCATTTTCTGAAATTTCTTCTAAATAAATACCCATAACAATAAATTCAGCTCTAACTCTTTTTTCAGTAATAGGATATTCATCTCTATCAATACTATAATTTAAAATTAAGCAAGCTTTATTATTCCCACCATAATTTCTATATAATCTTTTAACTTGAACAAATTCTCTATCAGTATAAATTAAAGGCATTTTTAAATATAAATAAGAATATTCAACTTCAATATCATTTTCAATTGTTTTTTCTAAAATTTTACCTTTTTTATACATTGGTTCAATTTTTTTTCTTTCTTCAAAATCATTTAAGAATCTTACAACTTTTTCAAAAGGGAATTTTAATATATTATAAGTTTTAACTATTCCTATTTTTCTTTGTTTACCTTCATCTTCAACAAAAACTTTTTTTAAATATACATTTACTCCTTTTTTTGATACTGAATGTTCCCAACCAAATTTGTTATTTTTTGATACATCTTCATTTATTAAATTTACTAATAAATATTCTTTTTCATTATCTGTTGAGTAATCTAATGGTAATTTAATTGTATTGTCTTTATTTGTTATTATTTTATATTTTTTTCCAATTTTAGAATTTGTTTTTAAACTTTTATATTTTGAAAGATATTTTGAAAATGTACTTTCTTTTGTTTCTTCTCTGATTATTGATAATGTTGGTTTTAAATTTTCTGCTAATTCTAGAGAATTATTAAAATAATTGTTATTAGTTCTATTTGTTGGATATGCATATAATAAAATAAAATTGTAATCTTCTTTACTATATTCTTTTTTATTTTTTCTATCTCCTTTTAATTGATATTTTATTTTTTTTGGTTTTTTAAATAAATCAGTTAAAAGATAATTCCTTTCA
Source organism: Isotricha sp. YL-2021a (assembly GCA_023806865.1). Taxonomy (NCBI): domain Eukaryota; phylum Ciliophora; class Litostomatea; order Vestibuliferida; family Isotrichidae; genus Isotricha; species Isotricha sp. YL-2021a. The sequence goes on from JAJJLH010000152.1 coordinate 40,382, forward strand.
CTAAATAACATTTTTTTTTATGTTTAAAAAAATTCTAAAACTCAAAAACCAAAAAAAAAAAAAAAATTAAAATAAAATAAAAATTAAAAAAAAAAAAAAATAAAAAAATAATTAATTTAAAATGGAACGCTTTCTTTCCTATGATCGTTTAATCTCATATCACAGAAACAGATATGACATTCCCGACTTTCCAGAAGACAAATTAGGAATAGCATACCTTGATGAAAAATATGAGCAATTTTGGTTACATTTAGTAAAACTAAACTTAGATTTAAACATGGTAAAAAAGGTAATAAAAGAATGTTACAACCAACTTCAAAATGGAGAAGAAGTATATAAATTTGCTCTTCAAAATTCTCCTTTATTCGACACAATATTTTATTATATGCAACATTTTAAAACTGAACCAGAAGATGAATATAAACATTTTTATGATGAAACTAGAATTTTAGCTTCAATGTGTTTTAAACAATTTTGTCGTGTTGGTGATGTAAAAGAAAAATTAAATGTATGTAAATATATTGAAGAAATTCATTTGTCTTTTGATGATGAAGTTGAAGATGTTAGAATTAATGTTTATTTAGGTTTATTATATTTTTCTCAAAGTCGATTTGGAATTGATGCTTTAGTTGAAAATAAAGTTCTAGTTCAAATTATTAAAAAATTAACTGAGGAGAAATCTATGATTGTTTTAAATTTAATTCTAATGTTAATTAATGAGATATTAAATTCTCAAGATGCTCCTATTATTTCTTTAAAAAATGAAATTTTATTAAATTTAAAATTATATATTAATTGTAGTGATTTGGATGTTTTAGAAAATACCATTTTAGTTTATGGTTCTATTTCTATTTGTGATGAAGGAAAAGATGCTTGTGTTAAAGAAGGAACTATTATAAAAAACTTTTTGGAAAAATTAAAAAAATTTAATGAAGATAATTCAATTGATAAAGAAAAAGCTTTGAAAATTTTAATTGGATGTGTTAGATTTTTAATGAATGTTTCAATATTAAAAAGAGGTAAAGTTGAAATTTTTGAAAATAATGGAATTGAAATTTTATTTAGTTTACTTGAAGGTAATTTTAAAGATGATGAACAATTAATTCTTGATATTTTACAATGTATTACTAATACTGCAGAAGAACCAAGAGCTAGAATTGCTTTAAGAGGAGAAAAATATTTAGATAAAATTAAAGAATTTAGAAATCATCAAGATGAATTAATAAGTGAACAAGCACAAATTTGTGTAGATGTTATTACTTGGGAACCTTAAATATTATAATTTTAAATAAACATTTTTAATTTTTAAAAATATTTTTAAAAAAATTTTTTTATTTTTTATAGATATATAAAAATAATAATGAATATTGATAATGATGAATTATTAACTCAACCTGAACAGCATAATCGAAAAAAATATCCTTCTTTTTCAAATCATATTAAAAAAAAAATTAAAATATTAAATTCAAATAATGAAAAAATAATGTCATCAATTAATAAAAGTACAAATAAAAAAACACATTTTTATATATCAAATAAAGAAAATATATCACAATTTCAAACAAATGATGATAATGATAAAATATTAAATATAAATTCAGATAGAAAATATTCTATAAATAATTCATTTATTCCTGAAAAATTTAAATTAAATTCAGAAAATATTCAAATTTCTGGAAGAAAAAGTATGAAAGACCCAAAAAATTTAAAAAGTATTGAATCATTTGAAGAAGAATTTAATGAAGAACACTTTGATCCTTTAGCAATTCCACCTGAAGATTTAATTTTTAATCATCCTTTATTAAGACCTGGTGCTTTAAAAAAAAAGGTAAAAAAATATCTTTTAATAAAAGATCCACAAATTAAAAAAAAAAATAAGAAAGATATGAATAAAACTCAACGTTCTTTTTCAAAGAGAATTTTAGATAAGATTTATAAAGAAAATTTATCTCTTGATAAGAAAGTTAATCATATTAAGAAAAATAAGCAAAATTTTAATTTGAATAATTATCAAAGATTATTATTAAGTGTTGGAGATCCTATTTTGTCAAAGGAATCTTTTATAAGATTAAATACTGCTTTTGGTGATATAAGAGAAGAATGTGGAAAAAATTTTGAAAAAGATTATAATTTTATTAAAGAAATAGAAGAACAAGAAAGAAAAATTGTTAGTAATATAAATAATTCTGAAAAATCATATTTAAAGCTTTTATTAGATAATTCTAATAATGATAAGAAACTATTAAAAGAATTTAATAAAACTGCTCTTTTACTTCCAAAAATTAAATTTAGAAAGATGAATTTGAATAAAAAATTACAACTTAAAATTTGAAATAAAAATTATAATAATTAATTTATAAATAGGGCATTTAATATTTAAAAATTATTTGATTTGTAACATTATATCTACATATTTTATTTAATATAAAACAACCAATTTCAATAATCCTTAATTTTAATCAAAAACAAAAAAAAACAATTCCATAAATAAATTCATAACCAATAAATAAAAAAAAATAAAATGTTTATTCACAAAAAATTAAATAAAAAAAATTACTAAAAACATTTAAACATTTTGATAATAATGAGGAACTTGTTGAAGAATAATTTTTTTAGCATCCCCTCCACAATAATCTTCAATAACTTTAAACAAATCAAAAATTCTTCCTTTATACTTTAGATTAAATGATCTCTTATTTAATTTTTGTAAAATTAAATCTAAATAAGGAATAGCATATTCCTTAACAATTTTAATAACCATTTCACATAAATCACAAGAAAACAAAAAAGTTTCTTCATCATTAGAATTAATCCCTTTTCTCAAAGAATAAAACAACTGATTTAAAATAGGAATAATTTTTTCTTTAACATTAACATTAGCCATTAATAATTCTTTACATGATTGTCTAGAAATAAATTTATAAGGATGAACATTTTCAATAATACCATCAAAGCAAATAGGTAAAATTGAATAATAATCTATTTTATTAAAAGGAATATCCCATTGTAAATAATTTTTAGCTCCTCCATTTTGTAAATGACAAGGTATTCCTCCTAAAGAATAAATTCGACCAAATTTTGTTTTGTATTTTTCATTTGGAGATGAAAATGGATTTGAAAGTTTTGTTTTAAATTTATCTGATGGTTTTTTTATAAATGAATCATAATTTTCAAAAGTATTTTGTTTTAGGACTTTGTGATTTATTGGAATTACTCTATTATAATTGTTTCTTGTTGGCTTTTTTGGAAGTTCGTCATTCATGTTTAAATATGGAAATATTGGGATTTTTATTTTACTGTTTGGATTGTTGTAATTTATTAATGTTATTTCTTCAAGTTTTTTTGTTTTAGTTTTTGGAGTTTTTGAATTCATTTTTTTTTTTTTTAATTTTTTTATTTGGAAAAATTAAAAATTTTGTTTTTTGTTATTTTGTATAATTTTAAAAAAATGTTAAATAAACAAAATTATAAAATTAGAACAGGGACAAAAAAAAATTTACATAATTTGTTTTTAGGTTCTTCTTTTAATAATTCATCATCTCTTTCAAGGAATTATAAAATGCAAAAACAAAAAATTTATAAAACTAGAAATGTATCATTAACAAATCATAATTTATCATATTTATCTCAAGAACAAACAAAATTATATTCTACATCAAAATATTCAATTACAAATAAACATTCTTTAAATAATTCAATTTTAAAAAGAATAAAAAATAATATCCGTAATAAAAAAATTATTGATTATTATCCTCATTATTATACAGAATTAAATAATAATAAAAATTCTAAAAATTCACCTGAGACGATTTCAACAGAAAATACAAGTAAAAGAACTAATCCAAAAAATAATTTAACAACAATTCATTTAAAAGGTTCTTTTAATTTTAATAAAATAAAAAATAAAATTTTCAAAAAATTTAATACTTTAAAAGATTCTTTACATTTACAAAAAAAAATTACTTTAGAAGAAGAAGGTTATATTATAACTGAAGAAAGTATTTTTAATAATAGTAATCAAAATAATATATCTAAAAAAAATTTAAAAAATGTTTCTCAAAGCTCTTTAGATAATTTAGATTTATCATTTACTTATTCAGATGATACTGAAACAAAAAGATATCAACAAACAAAAAGAAAAATTTTATATAATGAAAATAAAGATAATTTTGTTTTAGTAACTAATAATAAAGATTTATTGAAAAATAATGATAATAGTAATATAACTAATGTAATTTATTGTGGTGGGTCAAAAAACCAATATATTAATAATAAATATAATTATACTAATTTTAAAACAGAAAAATCTAGAAATAAAAATGATAAAAAAGAAACTTTTAAGGATTTCTGTGAAGATATTCAAAGGAAATTATTTGGAAAATAAATTGTGTTATTTTATTATTTTTAAATGTATGGATTTAAAAAAAATATATAAATATATATAAAATAAAATATTAAATATGTTCCATAACTTTATATAATAATAAATATTTAATATATAATTAATTTTTTATTATATATAAAAAAATATTTTTCTAATTATTTTGATGAATAATTCATTTTTAAATTATTATTTTATTTTAAAATATGAAATTTTAAAACTTATAAAATAAGAAAAAAATTATATATTAAAATTATAAAATATTTTATTTTTTTTCATAAAATAAAAAACACTATGCAATAATAACAGACATCTCTCTTATAAAAAATAAAATTAATCCTAACTTAATTTATATTCATAACTCAAAAATAATTAATTATTAGATTATCCTTAAATAATAAATAAAAAAACATTTCCCTGAATTAATGTTAAAATCAACAAAAAGAAGAAATTCAATTCGAAGACCACTCCAAAAAATTTCAATAGATAAAAATATTCACGAAAATATAATATCAAATATAAATAAACATAATAAACTGAATTATGATAATTTTGATTCAGGAATGAATACAATTTTTAATTACTTTGACTCTAAGATTAAAAAAGTATCAAAACCTTATAAAAAAAATAAAAATGTTTATATTTCAAAAAAACCATTATCTATTAATGAAGAGAAAAATAATTATTTAAATAATTTTTCTTTTACAATAAATTATTTTCCTCAAAAAGTAAATGATTATTTAACTGATATTTTTTTATATTATCTTTCATTAATTAAAAATACAAATGCATTATTTGGTTATATGGAAAAACAAAAAGATATAAATATTAAAATGAGAAGCATACTTATTGATTGGTTAATTGATGTTCATTTAAAATTTCATTTATTACCAGAAACACTATATATAACAATTAATTTAATTGATAATTACTTATCTAAAACTCAAATATCAAGAAAAAAATTACAATTAGTTGGAATAACTTGTTTATTTATTGCTGATAAATATGAAGAAATTTATCCTCCTGAATTAAAAGATCATGTTGATATTACAGATAAAGCTTATTCTAAAGAAGATATTTTAAATATGGAAATTGATATTTTAAAAGAGTTAAAATTTGATATTACTTATCCTACTTCTTATCGATACTTTGAAATTTTTTTTGAAATAACTAAAAATTATATTAATAAAAATGTTCCTGAAAAAGTCATTTTTTTTGCTCAATATTTAATGGAATTATCAATGATTGATTATAATATGTTAAAATATACTAATTCTGAAATTGCTATTTGTGCTTTGTATTTAAGTTATAAAATTAATGGAAATTATTTCCAAAGTAGATTAGATTTAAATGATATTCTTAATATAATTGATAATGAAAGACAATTTTTTGAAATTAATAACTTAGAAGTTTGTACTAAGAAATTATATGAAATTTTAGAAAATGAAGATAAAATAGATAATTCTTTGATTGCTGTTAAAAATAAGTTTTTGACAAAAGAAAATTTAAATGTAGCTAATTGGAGAGGAAAAGAAAATTCTAATTTATAATTTGGGTTATAATTAATTTTAAATTATATTCCAATTTTGTTAGTTGTATTATTAAATTCTTGTAATGATTTATTTATTGTAAATAGATATCTAAATAAAAGAGTAAAATTTAGTTAATTAATTATTTTTTTACTAAAAAATATTATGTGAAAATTAATAAAAAATAATTTAATTATAATCTATCTCAGAAACATTAAAAAAAGAAATTTTATATCAATAATTAAAAGAAAAAATAATAAAAATAATAAAAATCAAAAACAACCAATTTAATATTTTTATAATATATTAAATATTTATAATTAATTTAAATATTTATTTTATATACTATTATAAAATATAGCATAAAATATTAATGTTATTAAGGATATATATTAAAAATATTTTTAACAATTTTGTGATGACAAGATTATAAATATACATTTTTATCAATATAAAAATAATATTTAAGAAATTCAATAATATATTAAAAATATCAATTAATTATTTTTGAATACTTGAAAGATATTTTTTTATAATTTCATCACATGAAGGTCTCATATCAATATTCTTTCTTAAACATTCATCAATAATATTAACAAATAATTCTAATTTAATATCATCAAAATTATTATCTAATTTAATTTTTTCATTGCAAATTTGTTCCTTTAATTTAGTTGAATTATTTTGATTAAAAGGAATATTTCCATACAATAAAAAATATAAAGTAACTCCTACACTCCAAATATCAACTTTAAAATTATATGGTCTTTCTAAAATAATTTCAGGAGCTTTAAAACAAAGTGAACCATATGGATTAATTGTATATTCATTTTTACCTAAAACTCTTGATAAACCAAAATCAATTATTTTTATAGTATTTTTTTCATTTATTAAAATATTAGTATGTTTTATATCTCTATGTATTATTCCATATGAATGTAAGAAATTTATACATTTGATAATTTGAGATGATAAATTAATTAAAGTATTTGATTTTATTTTTTCATTTTTTTCATTATATTTCATATAATATGATTTTAAATCATATCCTTTTATATATTCATATATAAAATAAATGTTTTGAGAATCTTCAAACATATCATATGATTTTACTATGTTTAAATTTGGAAATTTTTTTAAAAAATTAAATATACTTTTTTCCCACATCATTATTTTATAATCTTCTTCATTAATACCATTTTTAAATTTATTTATTGTTTTTACACAAAATGATTTTTTTATATCTTTAACAAATTTAGTACAAATGAAACATAGACCAAATTTCCCTTTTCCTAATTCATTATTTGTTAAACAATATTCTTTTTTAATATCTCTATATATATTTTCTTGATAAAAAACTTTCTTAAAATAATTTATAACATTTAAATCTTCAGTGTAATACTCAATTGAATATCTAAAATTTTGAAATGTCGAAATTAAATTTATAGAATGATAATTTTGTCTATTTATGATTTGATTTATTTTAATTTCTAAAAAAGTTGAATTTAAAAAAATAAGATGTGAATATGAAAAATTTTCAAAACCTTCTTTTAATTCAAAAACAAAAATAACATTTTTTATAATTATTAATCTTACTTTTGAAATACAATCATTTTTTAAAAATTCAAATTCATTTGGATTATTTAATAAAATATCTTTTTTTATAATATTTTTAACTGTAAATTGTGCAGTATGAAAAGTATAAGCTCTTTTATGTTCTTTATCATTTAATTTTAATTCCATTTTTGTATTAGTAAAAAGTTTTCTAACTTTATATTGAAAATTTTCATTTATTTGTGTATTTAATTTTTTAACTCCTAATTTTTCATTTGGATTTTCAGTAGATATTGATAAATAATTAACTTTTTGATTTTCTTCTTCATTTCTTTTATTTGATGTACATGAAATAATTTTTTCCTTATCTAAAATATCCATAATATATATAATATCATTTTCAAAATCATCTAATTCTTTTAAAATATCATAATCATTTTCTTCTTTTATAACTTCATTTTTATTTTTTTTATTTTCCAAAATTTCTAATGAAATATAATTTAATAATTTTTGAGTAATTTTATTTTGGAAATTAAATTCATTTTGAGGTGAATTAATTGTATTAATAATAATTGCTCTATTTATTAAAATACTTTCTTGAAAATATTCAATTTGTGAAAAAGAAAAAAATCTATTTAAATGAACAATATATTTTAATAATATAATTAAATCACAATTTTTTTGACATTTATTTGAAAAAAAATCAAAATCTAATTCATAAATATTATCAAAGAAATTATCAATAATTTCATATAAAATATTTTCACTTTTACTATTTAGTTTAGAACTATGTAAATGAATAAAAAATAATTTTGTATCATCAATATTAATTTTATTATCTCTATTAAAATCAAGAATAGAAAATAAAAGACAAATTAAATCATTTTCATTTCCAAAAAATAATGAAATTAATAAATCACAAAATTGTGTTTTTGTTATATTATTTGTATTTGATATTGCTTCAAAAATTTTTTCTGTACAAAATAAAGGTAATTGTAATATTTCATTGAAAAGATAAAATGAAAATTGTTGATTTCCATTCATTCTTTCTTTAATACTTAAATAAATCTCTCCAAAAAAATCTCTTATTTTTCTTCGATTTATTCCATTTGGAATTGATATTTTACTAATTAAAAAATTTAACATTTTTAAGTTTTTATATTTATAATCCTTATAAAAAATTTATATTAGATTCTTTAATTTTATTTTCTTTTTTTAATTTAGTAATTATTATAATAAAAATTTTATAATTTAATAAAGATCATTAATAAATTTAATTAAATAAATGGCTGAAACTGAAAAAAGAGAGTCAAAAATATCAGAAACTGAACAATTAATAAATGAAATATTAAAAGAAGACAGTAATGCTCCGATTCCAATAAATGAAGTATTTAAGAATGAAGAAATCAAAAATGAGGAAAAAAAAAATGAAGAAAATAACAATGAAGATAATAAAAATGAGGAAGAAAATAATAATGAAAGAAATAAAGATGAAGAAGAAAAAAAAGAAGAAAATAAAAATGAAGAAGATCAAAAAGATGATAATAACAATGAAAAAAAGTCAAATGAAGGAGAAAAAAATGAAGAAAATAACAATGAGAAAACTCAAAAAGATGAAAATAACAATGATGAAGAAAAAAAAGATGAAAATAACAATGATGAAGGAAAAAAAGATGAAAATAACAATGATGAAGAAAAAAAAGATGAAAATAAAAATGAAGAAGAAAAAAAAAATGAAAATATTGCATCTGAAGTAATTGACAATGCAAAGATTGAAAATAATATTACAAATAATAGTGGTTTAATTGACAAAGTAAATGATACTGAAAATAATGAAGAAGTTAAAAATGAAAATGGTAAATTTAGTGACATTTTAAATGAAGTTATTAATGATGATGAAAATAAAAAAGAAGAAGAAGATGCACTTATTGATAAAGTTGAAGATAATACTGAAAATAATCAAAATGAAAATGAGGAAGAAGAAAAAAATGAAGAAAATAAAATTGAACAAGAACAAAAAGGAAATGATTTTGAATTAATTGAAGAAGGAAATGTTGAAGTTGAAGAAATTAAAAAAGAAGAAGAAGAAAAAAAAGAAGGAAATTCTATATTAATTGAAGATGGAAAAGTTGAAGTTGAAGAAGTTAATCAAGAAAAAGAAGAAGAAGAAAAAGAAGAAGAAAAAAAAGAAGAAGAAAAAAAAGAGGAAGAAAAAAAAGAAGAAGAAAAAAAAGAAGAAGAAAAAAAAGAAGAAGCTATATTAATTGAAGATGGAAATATTGTAGTTGAAGAAGTTAATCAAGAAAAAGAAGAAGAAGAAAAAGAAGAAGAAAAAAAAGAAGAAGAAAAAAAAGAAGAAAAAAAAGAAGAAGATGATAAAAAAATAACAATAATAGATTTCCATAATAATCCAACAAAAAAAACAAGAATAAATTCTCCTCATTCAATATATTCAATAAAAATGAATAACTGTGATATAAATGAATTATATTATATTTCATATAAAAACTTTTTAGAAAAACATCCAGAAACAATTTCAATGCCAAGAGCTTTAGCACTGAAAAGATATAATTGCTATGAAAATATGAGAAATACAAAAATACAACAAATAATTGATTTCAGAGAAGAATTAATTAATCAAGAAAATGAATTAAATAAAAATAAAGATGAAAATAAAGGGAAAAAAAAAAGAAAAAGTATTGTAATTGAACATGCTGAGAATTTAGCAGATAAACAATTAAATATTATAAAAGAAAAAAATAAAAAAGAATTAGCTGATATTATAAAAAATGAATTAGATAAAGATTTATTAATTGATAAAATGGAAAGAGAACATAATGAAATTATGGATATGGAATTAAAAAAAAATGACCCAGAAGCTTATAGAAAAAAAAAACAAAAAGAAGAAGAAGAAAAAAAGAAAAGAAAACAAGAATTGGAAAAAAAAGAAAAAGAAGAATCAAGTTCAGATGAAAGTGATAATCAAGGAAAAGGAAAGCAATTAAATCAAAATGATATAAAAGCATTTACAGGAACTGCAGCATTAATTCAATTAAATGATAGCAAAAGAGCAATTGAACAAGATAAAAAAAGTAAAAATTATGAAATGAAACAAATTAAAATTCAAAAAAAAATAGAAAGATTAGCAAATCAACATCAATTAGAACTTGAAATGGAAGAAAGAAAAAAAAATCAAAAATTAGAAAGAATAAGACAAAATCAACAAACTAATATAATTCAAAATTATGAGAAAACACTTAGAATTAAAAAAATAATTCAAAGTAAAGGTTTAGCAACTTACCAAGTTAAAAATGAAATTAAAGATAGAAATGATAATAGAGCTGAAGCAAATGCTGAATTTTATATTCAAAAACATGATTATATTGAAAAATTAAGAAGAAAAGAAGAAATTGAAAGAGATAAATTAAGGGATGAATTAATTCAAAAACAAAATAAATATGAAAAAGCAAGACAAGATGCAAGAGATATTGTAATAAAGAAAAATAATATATTAAATGATATTGAAAAACAAAGAATTGATGATATTATTCATGCTCAAGGAATTATTGGAAATGGGATTAATAAAAAAAATTGTAAGAAATTAGTTAAAAAATTTGATGATAATCCTTATTTAAAAGAAGTTGTTGAGGAATATATTAAAGAAAAATATAAAGATGAAGATGAAAAAAAAAAAATGGATAAAGATAATAAAAAGACAAAAAAAGATAAAAAAATTAGTGATAAAAAAGATAATAAAAATAAAGATGAAAATAATCAAGATCATTCCCATAAAAAAAAGATTAATAGAGATTATATTGATGCAAATAAAAATGAGAATGAAAATAAAAGCAAAAATGAAAATGATGAAAATAAAAGTGAAAATAATAAGCAAAATCAATCAATTTCTTCAAACAAATCCAAAGAAGATCAAAATTCAATGAAACTCACAGAAAAAGAAATTAAAGAAAAGGTTAATAAATATAAAAAAGAACTTCTAAAATCATTTCAAATACAAATAAAAAGAGAAAGAGAAAAAGAAGAAGAGAGAAAAAGATATTTAGAAACTTTAACAAATGAAACTGATAAGAATGTTGCTAAAATGCAATTTGGAAAAATTAGAAATATTGCAAATAATAGATTAGAAGATGAAAAACAAAGAATTAATGATAAAATAAGATTTTATGAATACAATTTAAGAAAAAATAATGAAAAAATGGAAGAAGAATTTGAAAAAACTCATAAAAAAGAAAATTAGAAAATTAAAAAATTTATTAATTTTTATCAAATTTAAAAAATAAATTGAAATTATTTAATCATAATATTTTAAAATATATAATATATCAATTATCCAAAATAAAAACAATATACATTATAATTTATAATTGTTTCCAAACATAAATTCAATTTAATATTTTTAATAAATAACTTTTAAAACAAACAAAAAAATAAATAATAAAAAAAAATTTTTTCAAAAAAAAATCCTTTCAAAAACCAAAAAAAAAAAAAACTAAAATCTAAGCTTCAGTTAAATCATCATTAAAATACAAATGAATAACAGGAATATACTCTTCATCTTCAATATTCTTAACATTATCATCATAAATAGCAAAATGATCTTCAGTTTCATCAGGTACATCATTTTCATCAAGAGTCAAATCCATATCTAACCTTCTTTGTAATCTTTTCCAAGTATAACTTTCAGCATGATCATTATATTTTTTATACCTTCTTAAAATTTCCCATATAATTTCTTCTTCACAGCATTCAATCAAATCAACATGTTCAGTTAAAGTATTCATAATTTTCAACTTTCTAACTTTATGAGTTAATTTCCCAACTTTAAAATTAGGATTTTTCCACCAAGGAATATCAAAATCATAATCCCATTCTGCATCAGGATAAGGAGGAGGAATTTGAGGAAATTGACCATTTGGAGTGTAATATGATAATAAGGATGTTCCTTCTAAAATACAAGTTTTTGGTTCTTTTGTTTTTGGATCAAACCAATGTGATATATCTGTTCCAGCTGCTTTTATTATTGGCTCCATTAATGGAGAGTAGTTTTCTTGGATAAATTTTGTTAGGTTGAATACTTCGTAAAATATCGATACATAACAGTCGTTTGCTGTGTTGTGTTCTTTTACTTCTGATGGAAGGTAGTAACGGTGTTTACGAACTGGGGCTGGTAGGTCTTTTTTGTTTATCTCTTTTGAAGGTTGTGACATTTTTTTTTTTCTTATTTTTTTAGTTTTTTTTTCTTTATTTTTTTAGAAGTTATGGTTTTTTAAATTTATTTTTTTTAATCATTTTTTATTTTTTTTTAATATGTAATTAATATTAATAAAAATTACAAATAAATTAAAAATGAATCCTTTAATATATACAGATGAAAGATTCCAAGAAACAGTATGGGACTCAAAAATAGCAATAAAAATAGAAGTATCAACCCGTGACTTAGTATCATCAAATATTCCATTAACCTTATATTACAGTATACCTCGAATGGCATATTTAACAAGTTTATTTGGAGACATAATAAAAAATTTTGAAAATTACATAACAGCAAATTTAGAAGATATATGGTTAGAATATAATAATATTCCTTTAAAATGGCAATATCCATTAGGAATAATAGTTGATTCTTTAGGAATTAATATTGAAAATGGTCCAGTTCCAGTTATTGTTCATGTAAGACAAATCCCAATTGATAAAGTTTTAAAATATACTTCTTTAGATTCATTAAGATTTTATTATATTAATTCTTTAAAAGAAGCAAATATTATTAAATTTCCTAAAGAAAATAAAATTATTAATTTAAATCCACAAGATACTTCTAAATTAAAAGAAATTGTTTATAGTAATGATCCAAAAATGATTAAGGATTTTAGACAAATTATGAATGTTATTAATGGAAATGGATTTGTTTCTTTTGCTAAATATCCTGTTAGATTAGTTTTTTGTCAGACTGATATTATTTTGACAAAACCTATTGAAGTTCCTCAAGAAAATATTTCAACTTTTACTATTGGGAATTATTTAAGAAATGTTCTTGGTGAGAATAATTATGAGGAATTAAAAAAAATTTGTAATGTTATTATTCATGGAATGGAAATTGAAGAAAATATGAGTTTTATTTTTTATTATTCTAACTTTTTATATATGGATAATTTTCTTTATATTTCATTTGTAGAGAAAGAAACAAAAACTGATATTTAGAAAAAATTTAAAGAATATAATATTTAAAAAAATAAAAAAATTAATTTAAATTATATATAAATATATATATTTATTATAAATAGTAAAATAGTGAATGTATAATATATATAAAAAAATATTTGTATAATAGTTTTTATATTATGGATTAATTGAATTTGTTATTTCAAATTTCCCTTCAAGTACTTTTCCATTTTGTAATATATTTATATAAAAAAAATGAAGTTCTTCTGGTGTATCAATATTCATTGTAATTAAATTTATATTTTGAATTTTATTTTGATTATTAATAAGATTATTATTATTATTATTATTAATAATAATTTTATTTTCTCCTTCTGTTTTAGTTGAATTAAATGAATTTTTATTCTTTGTACTTTGAGTTGTCATTATAATCCCTTGTGAATTTTCACTATGACTTTGAGTTTGAATATTATTTTTTACATTTCTTTTTATTTCATTTTTATTATTATGAGTTGAACTTTTAAAAATTTCATTTAATAAATGATTCATATTATTATGATTATAAGTACAAGAAGGACTCAATGGAGTTTTATGTTTATTAATTAAATCAAATCTATCATTTGAAAAATTTTTTCCTAAATTTTTTTTCTCTTTATTTTTCTTATTTATTTCAGTAATATTACTAAATTGTTGATATTGAGTTTGATTAATATATGAAATATTATTTCTATTATCATTAGTACTAATATTATTGATATTAATTAAACTATTATTTGTTGTAATTCCTGATTTTTTAATATATCTTAATTCAATATTTGATTGAGGATTCCTTTTATGATAAATTGATTTAATTCCTAAATTAGTATAATGAATATTTTTGTTTTTTTTTTTATTTTGATTTTTGTTTAAATTTTGAGCAAAATGTGCAAAAGTTGATAACATTTCTGATGGAGATGGATTCGGTTTTTTTTTTTGATTTTTATTTGTTATATTTAAATAACTATCATTTATATTTTGACTTTTTTCTGTGTTTAAATTAATATTAATATTATTTCTTTTATTTAATATTGATTGTTTTGAATGAGGTCTATTTGAAGAATAACTTCTATAAAAATCATTTGAATTTTGAGTTTCTTTTGATGTAATTTCAAACTTTGGAGAATTTATATTTGTATTTAAAATATGTTGGTTATTAATTTTATTTTTTATTGATGATGAAATTATTCTTTGTGTCTCTGCTATTAAATTTGATATATTTATTTTTGTATGATGAACAGAACTATTTGTAGATATATTTTTTAATTTCACATTTTTTTTATTTAAATCATAGATATTTGACATTAGATTTAAATTTTATAAAATTAAAAAAAATAAAAAATACTTCTTGAATTTAAATTATATTTTTAATATATCTCAAAAAATTAATATGAGAAAAAATGAAAAAATAAAAAATAAAGAAAAAATAGAAAATCAAATCAAATCAAATAAAAAAGAAGAAATAATAAAAGAAAATATTCAGAATTTAAATGATAAATTTATAATAAGTAATGATATAACTGAAGCAGAAAATTATGATGCAGATACTGTATTAACTCCAGAATTACTTGAAATTTATTCAAAAATAAAACAAGAAAATAGAGATTTTAAAATAAATATTTTTAATAAAAATATTGATAATTTATATGATAATGTTGGTAATTTTGATACTATAAAATTATCTCATACTTTTAATATGAAAGATTTTGATCCTTTAATGAAAAATATTTTATCTCCAAATGATTTATTTAATAAATATGTCAAAAAATCTTCTGAAATATAATTTATAGGAAATTATTAAACATTATTTATATTTATTTTAAAAGAATTAATTATATAAAAAAATAGATAATTATGATTGCTTTTAATAAATATTTCTAAATATTTTATATAAAGATAATTTAATATTTATTTATATCTTTTTTAATTTCATTAATCTGTTTCATAATCTTCATCTTCATCAATATAATTATATTTTTCTTTTTTTGAAGTTTTAATTATTAAATCTTCATCATCATTTTCAAAACATTTATTCATTTTTTTATATTTTAAATTATTTTTCATAATTGGTCTTACAAAATAATTTTCAATATTATTTTCAATACATTTAATTTCAAATTTTAATTGTTGAAAATCTATAAGAGAAACTTTTTTATTATTTAAATTTAATTCTAAATAATTTTTTTCTTTATTGACATATTCTGTTAATATTTTTTTATCAAATTCATTCATTTCAACTTTTTTTTCATTTTGTTCATAAAATGAAAAATCATTTGTATTCATTGAAGCATTTGTTAATTTTTCTTCATTAAATACAATAGGATTATTAGACAAATCAAGAGTTTTTTCATTGCTAATGTTTTTTTTTATAATTTCTTCATCATATGCTAAAAATAATTAAATATTTTTTTACATTCTTGAAGCCCATCAAATGCTATATCTAAAATATTTTCATCTTTGTTATCCTAAATAAATTATTATATTTTAATAAATAATTGTTTACAATATTATCAAAAAATTCATTTCCAAAACTTATATTTTGTCCATTTAATTGCTCATTAATTTTATCCATTTATTCTTTTTATTATTTGTATTTTTTTTAATAGATGAAAAAAATTAATTAAAAATATGAATTTTAATTTATAATTTTTAAAAAATTAAAAAAAAAGAAAGGAAATAAATCCATAAATCATATAAATTTAAAAAAAATTATATTTTTTTAGTTCTGAAATGAACTAAAAAAATACCAAACATTTACCATAAATTTAATAAAATAAAAAAATAAAAAAAAATTATTGATTCAACTTTTTATAATTAATAAGTTCCTTCATAACATAAGCTAAAACTGCTTTAGGATCATCATTATTATCAATTTTCCCACTAATTCCTAAAATACAGAACACAAATTGAGTGAAATTATACTTAAAATTTCATGTTTAACATTTAATTTATCATATAACTCAATTGCTTCTTGAACTAAATTATTATCAATTTTAAATTAAGTCATATCATATAAATTATTGTTTTTAAAAAATCAGCATGATCTTTTAAAGTATCAATAAAACATTCTTTAGGATGAAGATATTTATAATATGAAGTTCTCACTACTGAATCAGAATGAAATTGAATTCTATAATCTTTTTAATAAATCATTTAAATAAGTATTATTTTTTGAGGCTCAACCTTCTCCTTGCATTATTAATATATTTCCTCCTTCTTCTATATATTATTTTAATATTTCTATTTCTTCTGGAGGAAATAATTGTTTTGGTTCTCTTATTATGAAAATGTTTGAAGTTTTTATTTTATCTAATTTTAATTCTTTTTTCATTAATGATGTCTATAATTTGGGAAATTATTATATATTTATATTTTTTTTTTTTTACATTTGCGTATTGATGAATTATGTTGTTTATAAATTTGGAATATTTTGATAATTATGTAGAAATTATTTCTTTTTTTGTTCCGTTAAATATTACTTTATATAGTTTTTTTCCTTTTGTTTCTGACATTTCTGTTTTTTAATATACAAGAAAATAATAATTTTAATTATATAATTTTTATATAAATAAATTAATATTTTATTTTATTCATTAATCAATGATAATAGAATAATTTAAATTAAAAAATTAAACAAAAATATATATAAAATAACATTTAAAATCATAAATAAATTAAAAAAACATTAAAAAAAACAAATTAAAAATACTTACTTAATTTTTCAAACAACATTATATTAAAAAACCAATAAAAAAAATAAATAAAAAAAATAACGATTTACTTTTCATCTTTTTTTGCTTCCTTAGTAACCTTCCCAGCAAATTTATTAATCAAAGTATTATTAATAGTTTTTTCTTCTAATTCATTATGAGCTTTTTCATCATCATCTCCATGTTCATCTCTAAATTTTAAAGCTTCAGTAAATTCATTAGCATAAGCCTTATGTCTTTTTTGTAAAAATTCATCTTCTTTCTGAGTTTCATTTTTAACATTTTTTAATTGATTCATAACATTATTTAAAACATCTTCAGTTCCTTTTATTTTATTAACTTCTGTTATTTTTTTTAAATATTCATCATCACCATCTTCATATGGAATATAAGGAGTTTTTGGTTCATCTATTTTTTGCCTTGGATGAAGTTTTCTATCTTCAAATTGTTCTTCTATTGTTTTATTGTCCCATACTATTGCTTTTTTTTCTCTTTTTTCATCTTTTGTTTCATCTTTGTGAAGATGATGATGTTTTAATAATGGTTTTACTGGTTTTTCATCTTTGTTTGGATCCATTTTTTTATTTTGTTTTTATTTTTTTTTAATCGTTTTTTTTATTTAAAATGATGTTTTTTTAATAATTAAATTTTTGATATGTATAATATTTATAATTTAAGAAAAATAAATTTAGAATTTAGATATTTTTTTTAAGTGTTTTTTTATTTTATTTATGTTATTTCTATATTGTTTTTTTTTCCTATTCATAAATGGAATATAATATTATTTTAAAATATTAAAAATTAAATTAAAAAACAAATAAGAAATAATGTCAATTAACAAAAAGAAAAGGTATCATAAAAAAAATAAATTTTATAGAAATGAACAAACTAAACAATTAGAAAAAAATTTGAAAGATGATGAAAGAGAATTACAAGCAATAAAAGATGCTTTTGAAAAAGGTAATTATGAAGGATTAGGAAAACTTCCTTTAAAAGTAGATAAATTTAAAAGAGCATCTCAAGGAAAAGTACCAAAAGAATTATCAGAAAAAGAAAAGAAAAAAAGAGAAGAAATGAATTTAAAATATGTAGAAAATTTAGAAAAAGAACAAAAAAGATTATTTAAAGACAGAGCAGGACGAAAAAATAAAATAGACCCAATTAAAAAAATAGAAATTACAAATTATGAAAATGCTTTTTTAAAAGAATGCAGAGAAGTATTTTCAAAAGATAATAAATCAAATACAAATAATAAAAAAAATCAAAATACAGAAAAAAATAATATTGAAAATATAAATAATAATAATAATAATAAAACACAAAAACAAAAATTAAATAATCCTTCAAATTCAAGATTATCTTCAAGAAAAGAAAATAGAGTTAAAAATAATAATGATGATAGTATGAGAGTTACTCATGAAAAAATTGAAATTGAATGTGACACTGATGCACAATTAGATGAACAATTTTTAAAAAAATTAAGTGATGAAGATAGAGATTTATATGAAAATCAAACTGGAAAAGTTTTTGAATTATTAAAATCAATTCATTTAGGAAGATTTATTGAAAATTTTATTATTGAAACTTATGATAATTATGATGATTTTATTAATTTACCTAAAAATTTTTTTAAATTGTTAGATGAACCTTTTTTAAATCCAGCACAACAAAGAAAATTATTTTGTAAATTACATGAAATTAAAAAACAATCTAAAGAAAAGAAAAATGAACAACAAATTGGAATGATCCCAGCAACAGAGATAATAAATAATATAAAAAAAAATCAAATTCAACAAAAAAAACAAAATAATAATATTCAAAAACAAAAAAAAGAAAATAAAATTTTTGAAAATACAATAATTGATACAAATAATAACAAAATAAATAATAATAATAAAAATAATAATAATAATAATAATAATAATATTAATAATAATAATAATAATAATATAAATAATAAAATAAATGAAAATAATAATGAAGAAAATGATATAAAAAGTCATATTAATGAATTAAAAAAAGAAGAAATTGATCCTGATTTATTAGAAATTGAAGAATTAGAAAGAAAACAAGCAGAAGAATTCAAAAAAGCAGTTGAAGATTTTAGAAATGGAAATATAAATAAAAATCAAAAAGTAATTATTAAAAGTGAAAATGGTATGACGGCAAAAGAAAATGATATGATTAAAACTGATGTTAATCAATCTGAAATTTTATGTTGCTGGAATTGTTTTAAACCAATTAAAAAAGAAGAAACTGTTTTTAAAAATTTTAATTCTAAAGATGATCAAAATATTTTGTTTAAAAAAAAAAGTTTTTGTTCTATGAAATGTTTTAAAGAATTTGAAGTTAAGAAAAAAAGTACTATTATTTGTTTTCAATGTGAAAAACAATTTGATATTAAAAATGGTTTTATATTATATGATAGACAAAAATTTTGTTCTACAAAATGTAAGGAAGAATATATTAAAGATAATATTAATTCTAATGGAAAAAATTCTAACAATGAATCTATTAAATCAAAAGAAATTGATAATGAAAAAGATGATGATATTTCTGAAAATGATGATTATGATCCTATGAATGATTTTTAAATAAAAATATTTTTTTGAATACATTATTTATAAAGTATTTATTATTATTAATTTCATTTTATTAAAAAATATAAATTAGATTGTTTATTTTATATTTTAAATAAGATAATTATCATTTAATTTATTTATATTTTTTAAAATATAATGAATAATATATTATATATTATTTATTTTTTATAATATATTCAATATTTTTTCCAAGTGAAAAGTGATATTATAATATTTAAAATATTTTTTTTAAGTAAAATATATTATTATGAGAAGAAATCAAATTAATTCACAATCACTTCGAAATAATCCATCTTCAAATGAACTTAATTTTTCCCCTCAAAATAATAAAATATCAATTAATTTAGATGAATCATTATCAAATTCACAATCATTTTCATCAAATGAAATAAATGAAAAAAATGATAATTTGAATTCAAAAAAAAGAAATCAAAAAAATAAAAATTTCATTCCTTTAACATCAAATCACAAAGAAAAAAAAGAAAAAGATTTACAATATTTAAGTCCTCAAACAAATTTTTTAACAATGAAAATAAGAAGAAATAAAATTAAAGATTTCAATGAAAAAATGGAAATAGAAAAAGAAAAAAATGATTTATTCAATATAATAGATTATTCACTAAACTTTAAAAATAATATAACATTTGAAAAAATAATAAAAGAAAACGAATTATATAAACAAAATAACAATTTAAAATATTTAAAAAAAAATTCTCCTTATATAACACTTAAATTAATTGATTCATGTGTTGATTTAAGAACATGTACAAATAAATATTTTATAGGAGAAAATGGAATAGATTGTTCAATGAAAAATCATAATAATGAATATATTAGTATTGGAAGGCAACAAATAAATGAAAATGCAATTAGACCAAATGATATTATGTTATTTCCTACTGATCCTTCTATTTCTAGAAGTCATTTTAAAATTTACCATCAAGAACTTTTTAATGAATATAATAGACATAAAGTTAATATTGATTTAATTAATCGAATTTTTATGAAAAATAAATTTTATTCTTTACCTTATCATATTTGGATTCAAATTATGATTTATTTAAAACCAAGAAAAAGTATTAAAATTGTTGATAATGGAACTATTTATGGAACTTATGTTCAAATTAAAAATATTTCAACAATTCAAATTTTAATTAATTTTTATTTAATTGTTTATGAATATTCAATTTCAAATATTAAAAATTCAATTAATTATTTCTATTTAAATGATTATATGACAGTTTATCAAAATAAAAATCAAATTAATAAATCATTAAATGACTCAATATTAAATCCAATTGATTTATTATCTTATTTAAATATTTTAATGAATACAATATCAATTACAGAAATAAAAAATAAAATAGAAAATTTCCTTAATTCAACATATAATAATATTCTAATCCATCCTTTTTCAGGAGAATATCCCTTAAATTACTTATATGATAAATATAATTTTATATTAAAAGAAAATCAAGTTTTTTTAACATCAACAAATAATGGATTTATTATAGAACAAATAAATCCATTAAGATTAATATTAAGTAATTTATTTAATCGTTTTTATAACATTGAATTTTTAATGACATTTATATCAGTAGATTATTTAATGAAAGGACAAAAATTAGATCCTCAAAGTCATATGTTTTCAGTAACAATAGATGAAATTAGAAAATTAAATTTAAATGATTTTTTACTTGAAAATATTGAAAGTCCTTCTATTCAATTAATAATAACTGAAGGAGATCCTTGTGGAATTATGAATAGAGTTCATATTGTTGTTCTTATTAATAATATTATTAATAATAATTATACATCTTTTTCAATTGGATTACAAAAAGGATTTTTATTTGGAAAAAATAAAAGAACTTGTTTTAATTTTTGTGAAATGGATTGTCATTGTTTTATTTATTATAGTGATATTAGTTTAAATTGGTATATTTCTAATGTTTCTAATTTATTTAGGAATAATGAAAATAATGAGGAAAAAGATAATTTTTCTTTATATATTTGTACTTCAAATGATAAAAAAGGTAATAATAGATTTAATGAAGTTGGAAATGAATTTATTATTAATGATGGAGATAAGATAAAAATTAGTGAATCAGTTTTTGAAATTGAATATCATAATTTTTATTAATTTTTATTTTTATATTAGAGTTATTTTTTGTAAATAATAAGTTTTAATATTTTATAATTAAAATCTATAAATAGGAAATAATCAATTCAAAAATTAATAATTTTTTTAATAAAATAATTATAATTATAAAAAAAAGATTATTTATTTTTATTTAATTCTCTTAATTTTGTTTTTTGATCATTAATATTTTTTTCATATCTTTCAATTTTTAATTCTAATTCTCTCCTTTGATTAATTTCAATTTTTTTCTTAGGGAACTCAGGTAATTTATTTAAATCATCATTTAATTTATTTTTCTCTCTTTGTAATTTTAATAATTCACTTTCAATTTCAAGTATTAAACTTTCTTTTTTAATATGTTCTTTTTCACAAGGAAACATATTCATTGTATTATCTTTATCAATTTCTTCATCTTTAATTATTTTATCAAAATTATAAATATTATTTCTTTCATTTACAGTTAAATGTTTTTTATTACTAGAAAAATATCTTTTTAAAGGTTTTATATTTCTATCATTAAAATTATCATTTTCATCTTTATTATAACTATTATAATTATTATTATTATTATTATTATAATTGTTGTTATTATAATTATTATTATTATTATTATAATTGTTGTTATTATAATTATTACTATTATTATTATAATTGTTGTTATTATAATTATTAAAATTATTATTGTTATTTGAATAATAATTATTATTATTATTAGAAAAACTAGATTTTGAATTTTTTTTAGAATAATAATTTGTTGGAGTAGGTGTCCCCATAACTAAAGTATTTTTCAATGAATTATTTTCTTCAGTTAATTGTTGTAATTTCTTTATTGCTTGATCATATTTATTTTTCATATCATTTAATTCTTCATTATTTTTTTCATTATTTTTATTATTCAATTTTTGTAATTCAACATTTTTTTTTTTCAAATCATTATTTAAAGATGATACTCTTTTTTGTAAATCTGTAATTGTTTCATTTTTAAATGTTATATCATTTCTTATTTGCTGAAATTCATTTTTAAAACTATTTATTTGCATTTGTAAACTATCATTACTATTTTGAGTTATATCTAATTGTCCTTTTATTCTTTCTAAATCTTGATTTAATTTTTTTAATTTTTCTTTATCTTCTTTTGATTCATTTTTTAATTTTTCAATTTCATTTTTCTTATCTTCTAATTCTTTTTTTGTCTCTTCTAATTCTTTTTTTTTTTCTTCATTCTTTTCTTCTTCTTTTTTTTCTTTTTCTTTTTCTTCTTCTTTTTTTTTATCTTCATCTAATTTTTTTTCTTCTTTCTCTTTTTTTAATTCTTCAATTTCTTTTTTTAATTTTTCAATATGTTCTAAATATTTATTTTCTAATTTATCAAATTCTTCTTGTTTTTTATAAAATATAAATTCACTAATTCCTTTTAATTCATCAGAAGAATTATCATCATCATTATTTATAATATCTTTTTTAATTTTATTATTTTTTGATGTATTATTATTATTATTATTCAAATTATTATTAATAGTATTATTATTTGTATTAATATTATTATTAATTGGATTATTGTTTTTATTGTTTTTTTTGTTATTATTAATATTATTATTATTTTTATTTGAATTAATATTACTATTTTTTCTTTCTATTGATAAATTTTTTTTATTTTCTTTTATTTTTGTTTCTTCTTTTATTTCTTGTTTTTCATTATTATTAACTTTTGGATATTCAAGTTTAGATTTTTCTTCTTTTGTGAATATTTGAATATCAAAACTATCTTTTTTTTTCTTTTTAATTTGGTTTTTATTTGAAAACTTTTTAAAAGTATTATTCATTTTTTTTTCATTATTGTTAAATTTAATATTATTAAATTCGGGCATATTTAATGGTATATCATTTTTTGCTGGATTTTTTACTCTATCTTCATCATTATTTTTTTTTTTTTCTTTTTTTTCTTCTTCATGCTCTTTTTTAATTTCTTTTATTTCTTCTTTAATATTTTTATTTTTATTTTCTATATTTTTATTTTCTATATTTTCATTTTTTATTTCTATTTCCTTTGATTTAATAGGAAAATCTTTTATTTCCTTTACATTACTATTATCACCTTTATTAGGTTGTATATGACTTGAAATTATATTTTTATTTTCTGTTATATATGAAGGCATTACTTCAGTATCTTCATTTGAATTTTCATATTCATCATTTATAATTATACTACTTTCATCTGAATCACTCATTTATTTTTTAAATTTTAATAATTTATTTTATAAATTTTAAAAAATTAAAATTTTTAATTTTTATAACTCATTATTCTTATCATACAATACATAATTATATATATCAATAAATTAGTAAAAAATTCTTTTATGATATAAATCTACTGAATTATACTATCATTAAATTATATTCTCATATTATTTTCCTATTATAATAATATATTATTATTTATAATTATTAGGTTTTATATGTACATAATTTAAAATTACTGGAAAATTTGTCACTAATTTCTGAAATATAATAGTACCATAAGGGAAATTTTTTAAACCATCAATTAAAGAAACAATTAATTTAATAAAATAAGTTTTATAAGGTTCAGATGATTCTTGTATTATTTTTTGTAAAACATAATTTCCATATATATCATATAATAATGTTTGAACATAAGAATAAGTACAAACATTTGCAATTATCATTTGTTTTATTTCATGAGATGAATATTCGAAACATTTTTCAAATACATTTGATGAATATTTTCTACAAGAATTATTTTTAAAATCTTTTAAATAATTATTTATAATAAAATTATTTACTTCTGGTTCATTCATTGATAAAGCAAATTGAACAACATAATTTCCAAATTGATCATTAAATAATTTATTTGAGATTTGTGCAATATTCATTAATAACATTTTCCTTTGTGGATTATCCAAAGACTCAATTGTTTTTTGTAAAGTACAAACTGAATGTTTATGAGTTGATAAATCTAGAATATTTTTTTGAATAAAAACAATAATATTTTTATTTTTGGGAAAAGGAATATAACTCATATACTTAATAATAATATGAGTTGCATATTGATTAATGAAAATTTTATATAAATTAGGAAATAAAAGAATATTAAATTTTTCTAATAGAAGATTATTATTAAAAATCCTTTCAATTAATTTTTGAATTACTCTTGTTCCATATTGATTTAAACATATTTCTAAGAAATTGTGACTAATTATATATGTTATAATTTCATTTATTTGAATTATATTAATGTATTGAATTAACTTTTGGATATAATAATTTCCAAAAGGATCAAACATTAATATATTTATTTTATTTTTAATATTAGGATAAATGCTTGATGCAATTTCTGGATTTTCATCTATTTTTTTTTCTAAATAACGGCAACCTGATTGATTTTGGCATATGATATCACTTTTTTCTATTACTTCTTTTAATGAATAGAATATATTTGAAATACCATATTTATAATTAAAATTATTATTTTTAAAAATTAATGATTTATTATTATTATTTTGGTAAATTCTGTTATTTAATTTTGGAATATAATTTGTAAAATTATTATCAATTTGATTAGTTAAAAAAAAATTATCATTATCTATATTATTATGAATAAAAATATTTCCTATATTTAAATTATTTATTTGAATTGAATTATTTTGAATTGTATTATTATTATCAATTCCAAAATTTGTTGTAGAGCCATTTAAATTAAAATTTTTTGAGTAGTAAAACTTATTAAAGGAATCAATTTTTTTATTTATATCTTCATTTGTATCATTAGAATTAAGATAACTAAAAATATAATATATATATATATTTTACTATGAAAATAAATTATTATTATTTATTTTTCCAGATTTAAAAGAATTAATATCTTTAAATTCAGATTGATAAATATCTGATTTTAAGATATAATTCTTATTCAAATTAAAAAGATTATGATTATTATTTGACTCTATTAAATTATCCTCTATATTTAAATTATTTAAATTTTTTATTTCTGTTTGAATTTGTGGTTTTAAGTTATCTACATTATTTTTATTATTTGAATCTTTATTTGATGTGAGCATCTTTTTGGGGTTTTCAATTTCAATTAAACTTTTACTATTATTTAATTTTTTCTGATTATCAATTTTATTATCATCTAATGAATTAATTTGAATTCCTTCTATAAAATAATTACATTTATTTTAAATTACTTTTTCTTGATAATATTTCTTCTATTTCATTTATTTTTTCTACATTAATGGAATCAAATGAAATATCTTTTTCATTATTTGATTCATATGAGAGAATCATTAATATAATTAATAATAATTTTTTATTACAAAAAAAGTAAAAAATAATATAAAAATATTAATTTTATTAAATAAAATGTTATATATTATTTGAAAGTAATATTTCATAATATTTATTTATAGGAATCAATTAGATTATAATATAACATTTTTGTTATAGAAATAGATATATTAATCATATAAAATATAAAGTAAAATTATTATTAATTTTTTTTATTTAGTTTATATGAAAGATATTCATCAATTTTTTCTCTAGAATTCAACAATTTTTATTATTTGAGCATTGAATAAGAGAAAATTAGATAATTAATATTTTTATACATATTTAAAAATCAAAAAATAATTTATCAATATTTAAGATATTTGAGTCATTATTTATCTTTAAATATAAATTTCTTCTATAATTTGGCAATTGATAAAATGATTTTAATGCATGAATTTCAATTATAATATTTTTAAAATTATTATAATTATTTTTAATTTATTTAAATAATAATAATTAAAGAAATATTTTAATTAATATGATTTAAAATTTATTTTTCAATAAGCATTTTTTAATTATATAATTTAGATTATAATTTTTTTGAAAATTTTATATAGTTATATAGTAGTAATTTATAATTTTTTAATACAAATAATTATTTTTTAATAATAATTATTTATTTAATATTTATTAAACCCAGAAAATAATCTATTTATTTATACTTTTAATATTTTAAAATTACAATAATATTTAATGTCAATTTCAATCAGATTTTTCAATCAAATAGTTCATTTACCTTTTTTATTATCAATTTTAATTCATTTATCTAAATCTCAAGAAATAATATTCAAAGAAGATGACATATGTGAAAAATTTGGAAGCAGTTTACTCGCACATATTTTTAAAAATGAAACAGAAACTAAATTAAATAATACTAAAGATCCTTTTCAACAATTCGAAAATATAACATATAAAGAAATAATAAAAAATTCAGGTTCAGGTTTAAATGACTTAGGTGATTATTTTGGATGTAAAAGAAATAAAGACGCAGAATATTATTTAATGACTCTTAGTGCACAAAATAATGCTATATTTCAAGTTTCATTAGGTTTTTGTTATTATAAAAAATGTACTGAAAATTATTTTCAAAATTTTACAAATAAATTATCAAATCAAATTAGTAAATTTATCCCAATTAATTCTAATTCATTAATGTTCCTTTTTTTAAACCCTGAAAAAGAAATAGAAAAAACAAAAAAATCATATGGTAAAAAACCAAAAATAATATTATCAATAATAATAATTTTATTAATATTTGAATTATTAATAACATTAATAAATCCAAAAAATAAATTTTTAAAAGCATTTAATTTAATAAATAATTTGAAAGCAATATTCACTGTAAAAAATCCAAATAAATTATATGAAAAATTAAGAGTTTTTGATGGAATAAGATTTTTAAGTGCATTATATGTAGTTTATGGTCATGTTTGTTTTTATCCTTTAATGTTAGGTGTAAAAAATAATATTGAAATTATTTATGCTTCAAAAAAATGGTATTTTGCAATTGTTATGAGTGCTTTTTATGCAGTTGATGTTTTTTTTTATATGAGTGGATTTTTTTTTATATTTTCAATACAGAAATATTTAAATAAGAAAATTAATAAAATTAAAATCTTATTAATGGGACTTTTTATGAGATTTATTAGACTTTTACCTTTTATGTTAATTGCTGTTTTTGGTTTTACATATTTACTTCCTTTTTTAAGTGATGGTCCTAAATATTTTGGAATTGAAATGGCTACTAAATCTTGTATTAAGAATTATTGGCATAATTTAATTTTTATTAATAATTTAATTGATTATCCAGTTTCACTTGATGATGGTGCTTGCTTTAGTCATGGATGGTATCTTGCTTGTGATATGCAATTTTTTATTTATTCAATGTTAATTGTTATTATTTTTAATGATAAACCTAAAGTTAGAAAATATCTTTTTATTATTACTTTTATTGTTTGTTCTTTTATTCAAATGATTATTGTTTTTATTAAAAAATATCCTTATAATGATATGATACATGCAACCGAATCTCAAAATTCAAATGAGCAATTTAATTTATATTATATTAGACCTTATGTTAGAATTACACCTTATTTAATTGGAGTATTTTTTGGTGAATTATTTTTAGAGACTAAATTATATAAAAAATACAATCTTAAACAAAATAAAGAAAAAATAGAAAAAAATATTCAAAAAGAAACACTTGATATAAATGATATGAGTAATTCATCCAAAACAAAAGAATTTGAATTTCCTCTTTTAAATAGTTCTTCCCAAATACAAACAAATAGTTTTTTACCATCAAATATACAAAGTAATAATAATATTGAAACTAATAATTCTTTATTAAATAAATCATTAAATATATATTTATCAAAAGAACAAAATATTAATAATGAAGAAGAAGAAGATGAAGAAATTTTTGAATCAGATAATATATATTATAAAATAAATAATTTCTTAGAAAAAAATGATTGTATTAGTAATTGTATAGGAATAATCGCTTTTATTTTATTAAATTTAGTTTTTTGGAATTCTTCAATAAGTAATAAATTAGAAAATGGTTTAACAGTTTTTTGGAGTGCAATGTTTCAAACATTTGGAAAAGTAATTTATATTTTTTCATTAGGAGTTTTAATTCATTTAACTTTACTTGGCAAATTAAATACTTTTAGAAAGGTATTAAGTTTAAAATTTGAAACTCAAATTTCAAGAGGTTCATTTGGAATTTATGTAGTTCATATTTATTTTCTTGCAATGTTTTTTCTTGCTACTAATACTAATTTTTATATTAGATTTATAGATTGTGCTATTCTTTCTATTGGATTTTTCCTTTTTTCTTGGGTTGTTACTTTGATTATTGGTTTAATTTTTGAAAGTCCTATTATTGTTTTATCTAAAGGATCAACTAAGTAATCATTTTTTTTTTTTATTATGAATATTAGAAAATTGAAATTTCTTTATTATAAATAAATTTTTTTATATAAAAATATTATTTTTATTTATTAAAAAAATTTATTATTATTTATTATTTGATTACCAATTTGCATCATTCTATTATTATTATTTAAATTATTTTCTGATCCATAATTCCAAACACCAGAAACTAATTTATTAAAATAATTATCATCATTAATTCCAAAGGAAATTTGAGTATAAAAATTAATAAAATCTTGTAAAGTAATTAAAGTAAGAGAACTATTTTTATCAATTAGACTATATTTTTTATAAATATCCAAATAATCAATAAATTCATTATAAATATCATCTTTTGAATTACTACCTGAATAAGCTTGTGGATGTTTCGAAGGATTAAATTTTTGTTTAATTTCAGAAAAATAAATACCTCCATTATTATTATTTGGTTTAATAAAAGCAAAAACATTTTTTACTAAATTTAATCTTTCATCATTCATTTTACCAACTAAAATTTTAACTAAATCATCATAATTAATTTTTCTTTCAGATTTATAATCTAATTTATTAAAAATTGCCTTTAATTCATTTGAAGAAAGGGCTAATTTATAATGTTGAAATATTGATTCTAAAGATTGAAAATCTATTTTCCCTTTATGAGTTGGATCATACATATTAAACATTTTTTCAATATTAAAAATTCCTTTTGAACCTAATTGAAGAAGATAATTTCTTAATTTATCAATTGCATTATTAGCTTCTGTATTATCAGTTAAATTTATATTTTTTTTTTCTTCTAAATTTTGATTATCTTGATTAATTGATTGAGAAAATGTATTTTCTAAATTAGTATTATTTGCTTCTGTTAAATCTTCTCCTGTGAAAAAATTGAAATTTTTATTATTATTAGTTTTTGTTATTAATGTTGTTTTAAAAAATTTTTTATTTAAATTTGGTGTATTATTATTACTATAATCCATTGGATTTTGATATGGTGTTCTTATTATATTTTGATTTTGAAATGGAGTTTGATTTATATTTTGATTATATTGAATATTATTGTTATTTGTTTGATTTTGATATGGTGTTCTATTTGAGTTTTGATTTTGATTTTGAAATAAATTTTCTTTTTGGTTTTGAATAGGAGTTTTGATAAAGTTTTGATTTGGGAATTGGTTTTGATTTTGGATTTGATAGGAATTTATATTTTGGTTTTGGAATTGGGTTATGTTTTGATTTTGATATGGATTTTGAATTTGATATTGATTTTGATTTAAATTTGGATTTGGTATTTGATATTGATTTTGATTTAAATTTGGATTTGGTATTTGATATTGATTTGGGATTATATTTTGTTTTTGTATTTGATATTGATTTGAGATTATATTTTGATTTTGTATTTGATTTTGATTTGGAATTATATTTTGATTTTGTATTTGATTTTGATTTGGAATTATATTTTGATTTTGTATTTGATATTGATTTTGATTTATATTTTGATTTTGCATTTGATATTTAATAGGAGTTAAATTTTGATTTTGTTCAATATTTTGATTTTGTTCTTCATAAATAGGATTATATTTTTGATTTAAACTTTGATTCATATTATTATTATTTATAATAGCATTTTCCATATTCCAAACACCATTCATCAAATCTTTAAAATATTGTTCATTTTCAATCGAAGCACTAATCCCAGAATAATATTCAATAAAATCTTCAAAAGTGCATTGAGTACTCTTAACTTTATAATTACAATAAATATCAAAAGTATAATTAAATTCATTAAGAACATCATTTTCGTTTTTTTTTCCCATTTTAACATCAGGATGTTCTTTTGCATTATATAAACTTTTTAAATATGAAATTTCAACAAAACCTTTCATTCCATAATCTATTCTTGCAAATGCTTCAATAATTATCATTTTTCTTTCTTCTGAAATATTGCCTCTTATTATTCTTAATATTTCATCTGTTGCTATATTATTTGAATCACATAAATCTAAGAAATTATAGAAATCTAAAATAAAATTTGGTTCAATATTAATGTTTAATTCTTGAATTGTTGATGCAAAATCTTCAAATGTTATTGTTTTTTTTAATCTGTCTTCTTTTTCTTTTAATTTTTGTTCTAAAGTATAATAAGTTAATCCATTGTTTATATTTATTTTATGTTGGAAATGTGTTGCAAGTGATTTAAAATATTTTTTAAATCCTCCTGTTTCATATTCATTTATTTTATTATTATTATCATTATTTATATTTCTATTTATATTATTTATACTTTGTTCTATTTGTCGATTAATTTGAATTTGTTGTTGGTAATCATTAATATTATTATTCATATTATTATTTAATGGTTGATTTTGATAAAAATTATTTTGCCTATTTTTAAATTGATCATAATTTGAATTATTATTATCATATATAGGATTATTTGAAATAATTGGATTTGGATTTTGAAAATTTTGAACTTTATTATTTTCATATGTAGAATTGTTTGAAATAATTGGATTTTGATTTTGAAAAGTTTGAACTTGATTAAATGGTAAATTTTCATTTTGATTAATTTCATTATTTTCTGAAGTATTAGAATAATCATTAATTAAAGGTTCTAATTTTGCTTCTCCATATATATAATGGCAAAAATTATCATAATTAATATATCCTGATTTATTTGGATCATAATTTGAAAATAAATTTTCTAAAGCATTTTGATTAAAACCTATTAATCCAATTCTATCAATAACTTTAAAAAAATCCGTTTTTGAAGCTTTACCTGTTTTATTAATGTCAAAAAATTTAAATGCATTTATTAAAAATGTTACTTCTGATGTTGTTCTTTTTGTTCTAAATGATAATTTTCTTTTTAATTCATATTCAAATACATTTTTTAAATTCGAATCCATTTTTTAAAAATAACGTCTAAATTATTTATTTTAAAAAAAAATATAAAAAAAATTATTTAAATTAAATACAAAACAAACATTTTTTCACTTTTTTCTTATTTTAAATAATATAACAAGCATTACAATTTTCTCCATTTTTATTATTATTAATTTTTTTATTTTCATTTGAATCTTCTAATTGAATATTTTCATATTTTATTTTATCTTTATCTGGTCTATTTTCATATTCTTTTGAATTAACAAATAAATTAATTTTTTCCATTTCATTTATTATATATTTTAAAACATTTACTCTATCTTCTTCTTCATAAATATGAAAACAATTTTCTAAAGTATCATCATTAATTGGAAATGAACTATACATTTGAATTAAAACATATTCAATTAATTCAAAACCATTATGATAGAAATTTTGATAAAATTTCATTAAATTATTTCTTTTTAAAAATGTTTTTAATTCATTTTTTGGAATTGGAATTGCATAATTTTTAAAACATCCACATTCATATCCATTACTAATTGATATTTGGATATATTTATCATTTTCTTTATTTGATTTTTTAATCATAAATTTAACAATTTTACTTTCTATTAATTCACAATCAATTTCTAATTTTACTAATATTCTAAATATATGACCTGGTTTTTTTATTCCTAATAATCTCTCAATATCATCATATTTCAATTTAGTTTCATTAGATTTCATTAAAGCAACTAATTTATTTATATCATAAACATCATTTTCAAGGAAATTATTATAATATTGAAATAAATCAATATTTTTTAACCATGTTTTTAAATAATTTCTATTTTCATCATTATTATCATTTATATCACTTAAATCTTTATAATCATTTTTTTGGAATAAAGAATCGTTTATTATAAATTCACTTATTAATTTATTATTAAAATTTAATCCTTTATTATTATTTTTCATACCAGTTTGACTTTGAGTACTAAATGTTGTATTATTAAAATTATGAATATTTGTATTATTAATTTTATAATCATTTTTTTCATTTTCTATTGATTTATCAAAGTTAATTTGATTTATATTTATATTTGTATTATATCTTTGTTGCATTGTAATATTATCATTATTAGTATTATTCATATTATTATTACTTTTACTATTATTATGTATACTATTTTTATTATTACACATATTCATTCTTTTATTTAAAATTAACTGTTTATACATTTCATCAATATCATTTTTATTATTATTTTCATTTTTATTCATTTTTTTTTCATCTTCATTAAAACTCTTTTGAACATCATTTTTTATATTAAAATTATCAGAATTAACTTCCATTAATGGTAAATCACTTACACGATATGATTTTGATTCTGACCTTGCATTACTTTTTGTATATTCTAAATTATTATCATCTTCATTTCCATCTTCTAAAGAGTCATTTAAATTCATTTTATTAACACTTTCATTATTATTATTTTTTTCCTTTTGATTATTATTTGACATTTTTTTCTTTATTTTAAATTTTAAATTTGAAAAATAATAAAGTTCAAAATAATTTTTAAATAAAAAAAATGATTAAAAAATAATTAGATAACCTTTAATGTATTTTATATATTTTATCATAAATAAAAAAATTACACAAGAATAAAAAAAATAAATAATATTTTATTGTAAATCAATTTCATCTTTATTAAGTAATTCTTGAAATTTAATTTCAGATTCTTCTCTCATAACATTAAACATATTATGAATTTTATTATCAATTTGTTCAAGTTTTTTTTCTGATTTTTTAAAATCTTCAAATAAATTTTTCCTTTGATAATCAATATAACAATGAAGCATTTTATCTAAATATTTTGATGAATGAATATAATTATGTGATTTAATTTTTTCAATATTTTTTGGTTTTTTTCTAATAATCATTTTCTTTAAAATTGAATTATTTACATTTGGAGTGTTATTTAATATTAATTTTTGTTTTAAATTTATATATTCATTATTATTTTCATTTTCTGTTATTAATAATTCAGATACTTCATATAATTTATTATTATCTATATTTTGATTTAAAAGAAACTCATTATTTTTTATATCATCTTTTTCATATTTTTTCGTATCAATTCCAGTTAATAGAAAATCATTTTGATTATTATTTAGAAGTTTCTTTTTTAATTTGATTATTCTTTTATTATGATTAATATTTGTTGAATGAGTTAAGATTTGAGGTAATTTAATTGTTTTAATTTTTATTTTGGCAAATTGACTTAATGTATTTTTATTATTTATTTCATTTGAACTATTTTCACTTTGGACACCTAAACTTTTCTTTTTATTTCTACTTATTTTCCCCAGAAAATCACTATTGCCTCTATATTTAACTTCAGTTTCTGTTCTATATGACATTTATAAAAAAATATTAAAAAACAATTTTATAATATTGATGAATTCAATAAACAATTTTAAATATATGAAATAATATTTTTTAAATGAATTATATATTTTTATAATATTTTCCTTCTTTTTATTACATTATCTTTTATTTTTCTAATTTCTTTTGAATTGTAATTTATAAAAAAATATAATTTTATATTATATTTTAAATAAAATATGTAAAACAAAAAAATATATAAAAACTCATAACAATTTAATTTTTAATAAATTTCCATAATTATTTATTTCTTTTTCTTTTTCCCTTTATTCCCTTTTCCAGTTTCATTTTTATTTTCTTCAACAACTTCTTCTTCTTTTTTTTCTTCTTCAACTTTAGGTTGTTCAACTTTAACAATTGGTTTAGCATTATCATTATTATTATTAGTATTATTTTCTCCTTTAATTTTTTCAAGATTTTTTTCACCATCTTTTTTATAAGCTTCTAATTCATTATCAAGATAATCTTTATAATTTTCTCCTTTATTTCTTTTAAAATAATTATCTAAATCATCATCTAATCTTTCAGTTGTTAATTTTCCTGGTCTTCTTCTTCCTAATCTTCTTCTAAATAGAGGACGTCTTCTATTATTATTAAAGTTATTATTTCTTCTTCTTTGTCCATTAAAATTTCTGTTATTATTTCTTCTAAATCTATTATTGCTTTTTATAATATGTCTCATTCTATTTCTGTTTCTTATTCCTCCGAAATTTCTTCTTCCATTTCCTAATTGTCTTCTTGGGCCTCTCATTTATTTTATATATTTTTATTTTTAAATTTTAAAATTTATTTATTATTTATTTAGAATAAAAAATAATAAAAATCTAATAAATATGAATAATTTTTTTTAAAATTCATTTTTCAGTCTTCTATTAAAAAAAAAATATGAATAATGAGATAATAAAATTAAAGTATTTGAATAAAATATATTACAAATATTTAATATATTTAATGAGATAATATATTTATTTTGAGAAAAAAATTTTTTTATTTTCGTTGGGTTAATATTTTATTTTATTATTTACAAAAAAGTTTTTTTCTTGTAGAAAATTAATATTATAATATAAAAGAACTCTTCATCATATCATCTACTGCAGTATTTTTTTCTTCTCTTTTTTTTATATCTTCTGGAGTAAGTAAAAAGTATTCATTTATTATTTCTTTTTGACGATTACTAAATTCTCCTATATTATAATTTTTATTATTATTTGTTAAATTATTAAAATTTGAACAAGTAATATTTTCTTCTTTTTCAAAATCGTTTTTTGGTATATCTTCTCTTTTTTTTAATTTCCAAACTTTTTTATTTTTATCTACTAAATATAATATATTATTTGAATTTTTTTCATTTAAAATATTTTTTAATTTGTTTATACTTTCTTCATCAAAAATATTTTTTAAATTACAAAATTTCTCTTTCATTAAAATAATATCTTCATCTTCTTGGAATTTATTAATTAAAAAATTAATTTGTCTTTTGATATCATTTATTTCATTATCAAGTTCATTTTGTTTATAATAAAAATCTTGATAATGATTATTTTTATTTTTATTTTTATTTTTATATTTTAATTCTTTATTTTTTTCTAAATTTTTATTTAAAGTAATTTTATTTGTATTTCTTGCAGTATAACAAGTTGATGTTTGTTCATTAAATTTTAACATTGTGTTTGAATTACCATAATCAGAATAAAATCTATTAGATTTATTTTTTAATTCATTAAATTTTAATTTAAGTTGTTTTATTTGATTAGTTAAATTATTTAATACTTCATCTTTATTTGTAATTGTATTTAATTTTTCTTGAAGTTCAATTTTATTTTCTTTTACACTATTATTTATTTCCTTTAATGAAGTTTTTAATTGATTATTTTCATTTACTAATATATCTAAAGTTAATTTTAACATATTTTTTTCTTGTTCTATTATTTCTCTTTCCTTATTAATTTTATTTTTCATTTTATTTTAATAAAAAATTTTTCATAAATTTAAGTTTTATTTATTAAAAAAATGAGTAAATATTACAAATTTTTATTAAATAAAAAAATATATAAAATTTATTATAATATTTAATAAATTTATATATTATTCAATATTAACCAGCTAAAGAAAGTTTTGATTTAGTAAAATCATTTTTAAACAACCAAATACAAAAATGTTGAATTAATTCAATAATTTCTGTTTTATCATTTTCATCAATATCAAAAAAATTATTAGTTTCAAGAAAATTACTATAAAACTCATTACAAGATTCAGGAATAGTTTCAGCATTAGAAAGTGAAGTAACTTCAATTTTTTTATCTTTATCCTTATCTTTATTTTTACTTAAATTCTCACATTCTCTAAACAATAAAATAAACTTTAACAAAAGAATAAAATATTTCTCATTACATTTTTTTTGACATTCATTAACATATTGATAAAAAATATCATTACAATTTTTTAATCCTTTATCTTTTAAAATAACACTATTATCATTTTCAATTAAATTTTTCAAAATAGGAATATCATTTATACTATCAGGTTGACTGAATAATTTATCTTTATATTTTCCATTAAATAAAAAATCATAAACATTAAAAGCACAATTTTTAACATCATAATTTTCATCATTATTTCTTTTTCTAATAACATTATCAAAGAAATTATCATATTTTTCATTTTCAAAATCTTCAGATACATTTTTAATATATTTTCTAGGTCTTCCTCTTCCTCTTTTTTCCATTCCTTCTAATAATTCAGGATGTTTTGTTTTTTTATGATTATTTAAAGCTGGTTGACTTAAATAACTTTTACCACATTCACATTTATATATTCTTCCTTCTTTTTCATGTTTTGATCTTCTTCTCCTTCCTATTATTATTTTAAAAATATTTTTTTTTTAAAAATAATAAACTTACGTTGTTCGTTGCTATTAAAATTTATCTGTGATGGAATGTTATTTTGAGAAATTTGATTTATTTGAGGTTGAAGAATTACTTGTTGAGGAAATTGATTTGGAATTTGTTGTCCTGGAATTTGAGGGTATAT
Source organism: Isotricha sp. YL-2021a (assembly GCA_023806865.1). Taxonomy (NCBI): domain Eukaryota; phylum Ciliophora; class Litostomatea; order Vestibuliferida; family Isotrichidae; genus Isotricha; species Isotricha sp. YL-2021a. The sequence continues at coordinate 78,122 of JAJJLH010000152.1, forward strand.
ATTTGGGTAAAGCATTTGCTGTTGGGGAATTTGGTTCATTCAATAAAAATAATTATTAATTAATTATTAATTCATGTATATATATTTTTTTGATGAGATTTTTATTTTCATGTTTTTAATTTTTTTATCAGTTTTTTTTTAAAGGTTATTATTGGATGTATTTATCTTTTTTGATTTAAATTTATTTAGATTTTTAGTTTTTTTAATTTTAGTTTTATTTTATTTTCCTTGTTTGAATATGAAATTTAAAATTTAAATAATATTTAATTATAATTAATTATTATAAAAATATATATTTTTATAAATTATAAATTTTATTTTTTAAATTTAAATCAAATGAAAAATAATAAATATTCAATTCAATTATTATTTATATATCACTTTATTATTTAATATATATTTTTAAAACAATATAATAGTAATCAAATAATATATTTTCTATAAACAAAATATTATCTCGACTATTTTTTAAAAAAAATATTTTTAAAAAAAGAAGAATCATGACGAATATTTCTTGTAGTAAATTTTTCTGTATTATTAGTTCCTTTTCTTTTAATAAAATTATCATCATTAATTTTCTCTTTTAACAATTTAATATCTTCTTGTAATTGTCGATAAATTAATTTTTTTTGTCTATAATGTTGTCTTAAATTAGAATTTTCTTTTTTTAAAAAAAGATTTAAATTATAATTCTCTTTGTATTCATTTTTCTTTATAAAAATATCAGTTTCAAATTGACTTAATTTATTTTTTAAATTTCCTAATATTTTTACTTGTGCCCTATCATTTATTGGAGGATTATTTGTACTTAATGGAGAAGTTATAATACAAGAATTATATAATTTAGGTTGAATTCCTTTTAATAATTCATCTCTTTTTTCAAAAGTTTCTGTAGAATCTTTTTTTACCCAATCCTAATTCATCTTTTACTTTTTCTTTATCTATTTCTTTATTATGTAATATTTCTCTATTTACTTTTTTTAAATCAATTATTCCTTTTTTAATTAATTCTATTTCTTTTTTTTTATAATTTATAAATATTGATTTTAAAAATAATTCAAAAGGTGAAATATTGTGCTTATTAATATTAATTTTATGTTCTTGATATAGCATTTTTATAATATTTTCACAATTTGAAATATATTTTAAATGATTAGTTATGATAGAAATGTCATCATTTTCCATTATATTGAATTAAAAAAATATTTAAAATGAAAATTAAAATTAATTGGAAAACACCAAAAAATTTATAAAATATTAATTAAAACATTAATTATTTATATCAAAATAAAAAATATTCTTTTAATATTTACAATAACTACATTTTAATATTATCAAAAATTAATTATTAAAAAAAAGACTTTCTTTTAAATCAAATAAAAAAAATAAATAAAAAAAGTTTTCATGTTTTTAAATTAAATTAAAACAAAAAAATCTCAAAAAATTTTTTTGGTCTATAAAAACTCAAACCAAAAAATAAAAAAAAAAAACCAACATTTACTCTTCATTAATTTTCATATACTGAATAAAATCCTTAAAAGTAATTTCATTACCATGTTCAGTAGTATTTTCCAAAATATGTTGCATTTCCTCTTCACTCATATTTTCTCCAATTTCTTTACAAATCTTTTTAAAAGTATCAAAAGTAATAGTTTCATTTTCAGGATTATCAATAAATAAATTAAAAATAGTTTTCAATCCTTCTTCACTTTTTCTATCTTTTAATCCTCCATTAACATAAGAAGAAAATTGAACCCAAGAAACTATATCATCATCTTCAGAAGAAGAACTAATTAAATTAAACAATTCTGGATTTGTTTCATCAAATTTCATTCTTTTCATTGCATTAATTGCATCATTAATATTAATTGTTTGAGTACCATCTTTATCTAATAAATCAAAAGCTTGTTTTAAAAATCCAGAATCTTCTTCTTCAATATATTCTCTATTTATTGTTGTTTTTTTTACTGATTTTAAATTTTCTTTATTTTCTTTATTTGTCTCATTCACATTTTTTCCTCCTGTTAAAAAACTTTGATCAATTTTCACATTGTCATCTGCAAAAATGAAAACTGTATAATTTTCTTCATCAAAAATTTCATTTCCAATTCCAACTTGAGTAAATTTTGGATTTGTTAAAAATTGTCTTCCCATTTTTTTCTTATCTATTTTATTTAATAGTAATTTTGGTATTTGATTTTCTGCTTCATCTGCACCAAAATCTGCAATTAATGCTATGTTCATTTTTAATACTGAATCAGGTAAAATTCCCTTTAATTGATTTCCTGTTCTATATTGATTGTAGTTTGAGTCTAAAGAAAATTTTTTTGCTTCGTTTTGTGCTATTTTTGATAATATTGGATTTAATGTCATTTTTTTTTGAGGCTTCATTGATTCTAATTGATTTATAAATTGATCTATTTCTGCTAAGAATGGATCTGTTGATTTTATACGACTTAATCCTTTTCGGAGGAGTTCTATTTGCTTGTGGATTGATTGAGGGTATTCACGGAATTTATTTAATTCGGTGAAGACATCACGTTCAAATTTACTCATTTTTTTGTTTTTATATAAAAATAACTTATTGTTTTAGATATTTTATTGTTTTTTTTATTGATAATTTATTTTTTATATTTTATTTTATATTTTTTTTTTGTTTTCTTGATTTTTTTTTTATTATTTTTTTTATTTTGGAAGTTTGGATATGTGTTAAGTTAATAATTATTTAATATTTTGAATATTTATTTATAAATACTTTTATTATGGAAAAATAAAACAATATATTTAATTTATATTTTTTATTGATGATTAAAATATTTAAACTTTAATAAAGATATTAATTAATAAATATAATAAAAAAATAAAGAAACAAAAACAATGGGGATGGGGGATGGGGATTGGGGATTGGGGATTGGGGATT
>JAJJLH010000153.1:0-80752 GCA_023806865.1 Isotricha sp. YL-2021a
CCAAAAGAAATTTTTCCATCAGAACCAAGTAATGATTTATTTTCTTCATTTGTTGAAATATATCCAGATTTTATATTCTTATTTTCTTCATTTAAATTATCATCATTTATTTTCTCTTTTTCATTTTTATTGTTATTATTTAAAAATCCAAATTTAAATTTATTATCTTCTTCTTTTTTTATCTCAATATTTTCATTATTATTATTTAATCCAAATTGAATATTTTGTGATATTGGTTTGTATTCATTGTTATTTGGTTTATAACCAAAAGATATTTTTTCTTCTTTTATTAATTCATCTTTATTTTGTATATTTTCTTCTTTATTTGTTGTATTATTGTTATCCAATCCAAATTTAAAATTTGAAGATATTGACTCATAATTAATTGTTTTTGGAACTTGAAATAATGGATTTTGTTTTTCAGATAAGTTTTGTTCAATTTTTTTTTCATTATCTTGATTATCATTTTGATTATTAAATCCCCAATTAATTTTTATTTTTGATATATCTTTTTCTCTTATTTCTTCATTATTATTTGGATTAATTCCCCATTTAATTATATTTTTATCTTTGTTATCCTCTATTTCCATAATATCTTTAAAATTAATTTTCTTTGTTTCATATTCTTTTTCATTTTTATTTTCATTATTAAATCCCCATTTTATTTCATTATTTTCTGGTTTTATATTTTCATTATTTAATTCCCATTTTATTTCTTTATTATCTGAATTTTTATTTTCATTATTAAATCCCCATTTTATTTCTTTATTATCTGATTTTATATTTTCATTTTTATTTTCATTATTAAATCCCCATTTTATACTAGTTGAATTATTTTTTATTTCAGTTTCCTCTTTTATTTCATTATTTTTTTCATTTTTTATTTCTTCAATATTTTCTTGATTTAAATCAAAAGGATTTTTTTCTATAATATTTGTTTTAATAGGATTTTGAATATTATTATTCTCCTCATTATTATTATTATTATTATTATTATTTAATAAAAATGAATTTTTATTTAAATTAGGATTTTGAAATATATTATTTGTATCAAATAAATTATTTGTTTTTTGATTATTATTTATATTAAATATATTTGATGTTTGATTGTTATTTGGATTTACAATATTTTCTTTTTTATCTTTTTCTATTAAATCTTCATCATTTTTTTTAGGGATAATTTGATCAAATAACCCTTTATTCACTGAAGTAGGAAGATTAACAATAGGAAAGAATGACTTTTCTTTTTCAATTTTTTTTTTCATTTCTTCTTCTTCTTTTTTTAATTTATCTTTAATTGAAAACTGTGGTTTACCAATAGTTTTATAATTATCTCCTTGAGGTGGTGGTTGATATTCTTGTCTAATAATTTCATTTAAAGTTGTCAATTTTTGTGTATTATTATTATTTGGATTTTCTAAAATAGTTTCTCCTTTTAAATTAATAGTATTATCATCATCAATTAACATATCATCATCATTTAAATTATTATCTTTTATTTTTATATTATTATCATCTTTTATTATATTTAATGAATTTTTTTTGTTGTTTTCAAAATCTTTATTTATCGATTTTTTAATATCATTATTTATATTTTCTGATTTATTCAAAACTTCTTCACTTTTCTTTTTTCCAGTTGATATTAAAGATTTTTTATCTATACTTTCATCTTCATCTTCTACTTCTTCAATTTGAGATATTGAAGTATATTTTCCAATTGGATTTTTTTTATTTGTTATTAATTTTCTTTCTTTTTCATCATTATAATATAACATAATTGGAATTAAATCAAGTACAATTATTTCATTTTTTTTTCTAGGAATTAAATGATAAATTTTATTAAAAGAACTTGAATTTAATACTATTTTTTTAGGTGATAAAAATTCAATTCCAGAAACTAAATAAATAACAGAAGGAATTGACATAATTTTTCCCATAATATTAACATTATATTGTTGATTATCACTTAAACTATCAAAATTAATAATTTTATTTCTTCTTTCAGGAATAATTTTTTTTCTTCTTAATTGAAATTCGTCTTCAATTGGCATTTTAGTATAATTAATTTGATCAAGTAAACATTCTTCATCATCCATTAATTCTCTTATTTTATTAGAAGATTTTTCAATAATTCTAATTGGTTCATTATTATTAAATTTAAAAGTATATATTCCTCTTCTTATATTATTAAAATTATATTCTGGTTCTTGATTTTCTTCAATATAATCATTTTTTTTATCATTTTTATTTCTAATTAATATTTCTGCTGATTTAGAATTTTTTCTATCATTTGAACCAAGAGAAGAATAACTTTTTTTTTCTGTTTCAACATATACAATACTAAAACCAATTGTATCTAATAAACTTACATATTCAGGTTCAATATTTATCATTTTAGATATTTTTTTCATTGAATTTGAAGAAATTGGAATTTCTAAATCATTATTTTTTTCAAATCCTGAAATAATATATTTTGCATTTGGATTTTCTAAACATTTCCTTTGATTAAAAATATGGTTTTGTGTATATTCATCTTGATCACTTACTTTTTGTTTTGTATCATATGCTCTATTAAAAATATATTTTTGTTTTTCATCAATTAAAGACATTAAATCAAAATAATTTACTTCTGAAGGTGATGAATTACCCATTAATTGAATTATTCTTTGTATTGATTTTGGATTTAATTCAATGAAATCTTCAATAACTTGTCCTTCACTTTCAATTATTATTCTATAAAATCTTTTTGATTTATTGTATATTTCTCTATTTTTCATAATATAAAATTTATCCTCATCTGTATAAAAATCAATTTTAAATGACATATCATCAAATGAACCAATTTTAGCTTGATTAATTGTATTTTGTAATGAAATTTCATCATCTTCAATTTCTAATTGAATCATATTATTATTTTTTTTATTTTCTTCATCTTCTTTTTTAATATATTCATTACCAAAAATATTCATAGCTTGATTATAAGTATTATGATTTTTTTTAGCTTTATCCCATAAATCATTCATATAATTAACATCAAAATTTTCATTTTGAATAGGATATTTAATATCATCTTCAATTTCTTTTATTAAAGGAATATAATTTCGATTCATATTATAAATTTCACCTAATTTTTCAATATATTTATTTTGATTACCATCAATGAAATTTTCAAAATTTTGAGAATTATCAGATGCAGTATTATCACTTCCATATTTTGTAATTTGTTTTTTCATAACTTTCTCAGCTTGAACAATAATTGTAATATTTTTTTCTTTTTCAGCTTCATATTCTCTATAATTTTTAATTATATCACTAAATAATCCATCTTCTAATTCTGGATTTGTTAGTATTTCTCCTATATTTGTTGGATGAATAACAAAATTTTGTTGACTTGATGCTCGAAATCCTGAATATGAACTTTCACTTTTTTGATCATCTGAATCTATTTCCATATCATTTTGATCATTTGCATCTTGTATATATTCATTTGAACCAATTCCTGGACTTCTTCTTTTTAAATCATCTGATTCTTCATTTTCATTTTTTTGGTTAATATCTTCATCATTCATTTATTAATTTATATTTTTTAATTTTTAAACAGTTTAAATATTAATTTTTTTATTATCTTTTTTGATATTTTATTTTTTATTTTTTTCTCCAATTTTTTTAAATTTTGTAATGAATTTAAATATTTTAAGACCTAAAGATTCTGAACCTGATGATAGAAATACTAATCCAAGTGAATATATTAAAATTATGAATCAAAAAAATATTGAAAATAGAATTATTGAACCTGTACTTAATAATAATATAATTTCAAATTTAAAAAAAGAAAGTATGGAAAATTCATTTAATCATAATTATTCTATTAGGAATAATAACAATAATAATTTATTTTCATTACAAAAACCTTTATTTAGAAATAAATCATTTATTGGTTTTCAAAGAATGAATGATAATCCTTTAATTTATGAAAATAATAATTCCAAATATGATAATGAAAATTTAATTTTTGATTATAAAACTAAATTCAATAGGAATAATAGTATGAAAGTTATAAATAATATTCCACAAATAAATTATAATGATAATAAAATGCATTATGAACCTCCTTTATATAATAAATATTCTAGATTTGGTAAAAGAGAATTTCAACCAAAGAAAAAAATAATTGAAGGTAAAAAACATTTTCCAGTTTATAATAAGAATAATTATTATTATAATAATTTACCTCCACTTGTAAAACAATTTCAAACTCAAATTGAATATATTCCAAAAAAAAAAATAGATATATCTCATTTAATAGAAAAAAGAAATGTTAAAAATGATAATAATTTTTTTAATATAAGTTATAATAAGGATATTAATAAAAATGAAGATGATAAAAATGAATTTAGAAAAATAACACCAGAAGAACTTCCTAATTTATCTTTTATAAAAAATAATAAAAGATTTTTCAAAGGAGGAGTTCTAATAGAAAATAATAATAATAAAAAGAAAATTAATATACAATCAAAAATAATAAAACCAAAACTAGAAACAACATATCAAAATAGTTACAATCACAATTATTTAAATTTTAATTCCATAAATTATAATAATAATTTAAATAATAATTCAATATCATATAATCAACAAAATAAAATAAATAATGAACAAGAAGATATAAGAAAAGATTATCATACAAAATCATCACCAGCATTATCAATTCCAGATTACATGTTATATGATGATACAATAAAAAATAAAATTAAACCATATTATTTTTATAAAAATAAAAACATAATTTATTCTAAATATAGTCCATATAGAAATGATTATGGTAATAGTAGATATGGTGATGAAACATATAATTATTATTTAAATGGACCAATGAGAAGTGATGTAAGTAAAGATTGGAGATTTCCTCCAAAATATTATTATAGTCTTAGATATAATCCAAATACTCAAAGGTATGAACATCCTATTATATAAAATTATTAATTTTTTTTATTTCCTTTTTGTGTATTCTTTGAGTTTGTAAATATATTGAATATTGTTTTTTTTTTTTGATTTTATTAAAGAGTTTATAATAAATTGTATTTATATTTTAATAATTTAAATAATAAATTTATGAATTCTTCAAAATATTTTTGTAAAATATGTAGAAGACAATGTAATGATAAAGATGGTTTTAAATGCCATTTAAATTCTAATTGGCATAGAAAAAATAATGAAATTTATATGAAGAATCCAGAAGCATATATAGAAAAATATTCAGATGAATTAAAATATGGATTTTTAGATGTTTTAAAAAGAAAAGATGAAAATAACTTTTATAGTGTTAAACAATTATATTCTGAATATATTAGAATGAGAGATAGTATAGGTTTAAATTCATCAAAATGGAATAATTTAACTGATTTTGTTCATGATTTAGAAAAAGAAAAATTAATAATTATAAATGAAAAAAATTGTGAAATTTTTATTAAATATAATAATCCTATTCAAGAAGAAAAGAAAATTAAAGAAAAGAAAAAATTAAGTAATATTGAAAGAATTAATAAAGAAATTGAGAAAATTGTTGAAAAGAATAAAACAATAGAAAAAAAAGAAATTCATAAAATACCATATAAACAAAATGAAAATTCAAAAACAAATAAAATAGAAATTTCATTAAATTTAAATTCTAATTTCCTTGGCAAAAAAAGAAAATAAAAATAATTATTTTTTTTATTATATAAAATTTTAATTTTAAAAAAAATGAATGAAGATGAAGACTTTAATAATATAATAGATATCCGTTACAATGAAATATTTTTATTATTTAAAAATTTATTTCAAGAAAAAGGATATAATATAAATGGTAAATTTGATAATAAAGTTTGGTTTTTAAAAAATGATGATGCATTTAACTTAGTTGCATATAATACACCTCAATATGATACTCCTACTCAAAATTCAAAAATGATACAAATATTAAATGAATTAAATCAAAATTCAAATTTAAAAGATTTAACAGTTGTGACAAATGAATTTATTAGAAAAATATCAAAAACAATAAATAATGCAAATTTAGCTATTGAAATAAGTAACAAGTCAATTAAACAAAGAGATATTCATCATAAATTAGCAATTATTGATGAAACTTTAAAATTATTAGGAATTAAAATTGAAAATAAACAAAAAGGTGAATTTAAATCTAAATTAAATACTTCAATTATATCAATGAAAAATTTTCCTAGTGGACCTTTTCGTCCTTCTTTAATTATAAATACTGCTTTTGATGAAGAAAATTTAAATGAATTAAATGAAAGTGAAAAAAGGAATTTAGATAGAAATTTAGATAAAAATGTTTTTAATTTATTTAAAGAACAAATAATAAATACAAGAGATACAATCACTATTCCAAATAATAAAAATAGTATTAAATTTGATTCAAATGAATCAAATTCTTTAATAACAGAACAAAATAATGTTTTTGATGAATATATTTTTGAAATATTAAATATAGAAAATAATAATTATTTAGTTGATAAAAGATATTCAGGTTCTACTTTTTCAAATTTTAAAATAAAAGTAAAAGGGAGTGAAGATCTTTATGAAAGTAGAAATCAATATTTACTTCATATACTTTTAACATCAATTGAAGATTTATGTGATTTAAGTAATGATATAATTTCAAAAGATATAAATATTAAATTAAAAGCAAAAAATGAAATTCAAGAAGTTAGAGAAGTATTATTAAAAATGGAATTTGAATTAGATCCTTTAACTAGAAGTGGTATTTTAAATAGAATTAAAAAATTAATTAGTATACCAATTGAAGATAATACTAAAAATAAATATATGATTGAACAAATTTTAACTGATTATTTCCCAACAATTAAAAAATCTTGTATTGATATTTTACACAAAACAGAAGAAGAAAAAAAAGATTGTTGTTCAATATTTTAAAGAAATGATTAATTAATATAAAAAATAAATCTACATAAAAAAATTTTTATCCATTAACTTTTTTAAATTGAACATTCTTAATCTGTTCCTTTAAACTAGCTTTATTACTAACAGAAGAATTAACTTTAACAGTTTTTTTAACTTCAACCTTAGAAGGATCTTAAGTAGTAGCTTTAACAACTTTAGGTATAGGAGGAGGAATAGGAATTCCTCCTTTACCAGCAACACCATTTGTTTCATTATATAAAATAATTATATTATTAGATGGGAAATTATTATTATTTATTATCTAAATAAATTCATCAAATATAAAATAATTTAATTTAAATGTTTCTTTTAAATTACTTAATTCTCGAATTTGTGTTTTTGATTATTGTGTTGATGATATTTTTTATATTATATTTTCAGAAGGTTTTAAATTTTTTTTTCTGTTTTTCTTCTTTTTGAATTTTTTTTTCTTCAAATTTATTTATGTTATTATTTGTTTGATTTGGTTTTATTTCTTCATTTTTAATTTCTGTTATTTTATTTTGGGAATATGGTTTTTGTTCTTTTTTGATTTTATTTTATATGTTGATGAATTTGTTTTTTGAAGAGGTTTATTTATCATATTTTTAAAAGGGTTTTCATCAGGCTTTGATTTTATTTCTTCTTTATTTTGATTCTAATTTTGGTAATTCTGTTATTTTTTTGTTCAATTTAGAATATTTTTCTTTTTTTTGTTGATTTATCATTTTTAAAAAAGGATTATCTTCATTATTAAGATTTTGTATATTTTCTTTTAATTTCTTCTTTTTTTTGTTGATTTATCATTTTTAAAAAAGATTATCTTTATTAACAATATTATCAATATTATTATTATTTATTTGATTTACTTTTTCAATAATTGAACTATTTTTATTAATATTAGATGTTAAATTATTAAAAGAAATTATTAATTCTTTTTCTTCTTTTTCAACTTTTTTTTATCATTAATAAATATTCTTGTTTATTATAATTATTAATATAAATATTAAAATTATTAGATTGATTTGGATTATTTTGAACATTAATTTGATTAAAAACCGATTTATTTATATTTTCCTTATTTTTTAGTTCATATATTTTTGCTGCATCAATTGTTTTATTTTAATTTGAAAATTGATTAATTCTATTTTGAAATGAATTATTTGAATTTTGAATTGGATTATTTTGAGGAAATTGTTGTTGATTTGATTGGTTATTTTTTTTATGTATTTTTTTCTCTTCTTCTAATTATTTTTTTTGCAAATTTTTTAGAACAGCAAATTCTTTAACATTAAATTTATTTTCTGGGTTTTGAGTATTCATTTTTTAATAAATATAAAATTAGAGTTAATTAATTATTTATTAATTTAATTATAGAATTTATATTAGTACAAAGAATAAATTAAATAATTAATAAATTAATTTGTTTTAAATAAAACAATATTTATTTGTTATATATACATAATCATATAAATAATATTCTAATATTAAAAAAATCAATGAATAAATTATAAATTAACAAAACTAATATTCACTTTTATTAAAAAATTTATTTTTCTCATTCACTAATAAAACTACTTTCTTATTCAATTTAAATAAATTTTGAGTAAATTGTTTCCTTACAAAAAGTCTATTATAATATTTATTTCCTTTTATTTCATTTTCCTTTTTTTCATTATCAATTTTTTTTTCATATTTTGTATAATTAGTTAGTATTTGATTTCCCCATTTACTCACATTATTGTCTCTTATACAATTTATATTATCACAATATCTCATAATATTTCCATTATTAATTTCAATTAATTCATTTCTTCCTGTTTTTTTATTATAAAAATGAGTTTTAATTCTTTTATTAAATTTAACATTTCTAATTGTTTTTTTAATTTGATTAAAATCGTGATATAAAGTTGGTTTATTTTGTTTTTTTTCTATTGATGAAGATGTTTTTATATAATTTTCAATATTATTTTCAATTTTTTTTGATGATCTTATTGTTGTATTTATATTCTTATTGAGTGTTTTAAAATTTAATTTTGTAATGTTTAATTTATTTACACTTTTTACTTTCAATAATTGTTTTGTGGAAAAAAATGATTTAATGTTATCTTCTAAATCTATATCTCTTTTATGAAAATAATTTCGAATGTTTTTAATTTTATTATCCGAATGATTTTTTAAAAAAAATTTTTTTTTTGATTTTGTTTTTGAATCATTCAAACTGTTTGAAAAAGAACAAAGATTAATATTATTTACTGAACTAGTTGTATTTAATGTAAAATAATTAGATGTATTAATATAATTATCATAATTTTTATTTTTGTTTTTTTCATTCCTTATATGTCTTCTATTTAATGATCTATAATAATTTTTATCCATTAGATTATTTATAGAATTTATATTTGGACAAGATGAATTTTGTATTATATTAGAATTCGTTAATTCATTATATTGCTTAATTTTTTCTATATCATCCAAATTTAAATATTCATTACCAATTCTATCTAATATATTTATATTTTTATCTAATATTTTTTGTTTTATATTTATAGATTTAATTATTGAACATTTAGATTTTGAGTTGAAATTATTAAGATAATTAAATAAAAGGAATTTACTTTTTAAATAATTATCCATATTTTAAATATTAATTATTTATATTTATTTTATAAAAATTAAATTATTAGTATTTTTAATGAATAATATAATTATTAATTATTTATAATATTTTGAAAAATATAATTAAATTTTATATTTTTTATATTTTATAATTTTACCAAAAGCAAATACTTCTCCTGATTTTTTTAAATTAAAAACACCAACTTTCAAATTATTTTCATATTTCATTGATAAAATTGGTTCTTTAATATGAATAATAACTTTACCATTATCATAAACAGAAGTACTTAAAGCATTTTTTTTTTGTAATTTCTTCTCTTCATCAAATTTACCTTGAATATTAATAATTTGACATTCTAAATTACAATTATAATTAGAAAATAAACAATCAAATCCTTTTGCAATTACTGGACAAGGTGAATTAATAAAAATAATATCAGCTTCAATTGTATCAAAAATTGCAATATTATCATTTTCTTTTTCTATAATAAATGCATTTTTTGAAATATAATTAGATTGTTCATCAAAATTATTAATATCAAATTTAATTGAAATAAATTCATTATTTGTTATTTTATTTTCAATATATATTCCATTTGCTTTACTAATTTGTAATGGCTTAATATTTTTATTTAAAGTTATTTTATTTGAGTTAATTGTTTCATAATTTAAAATTGAATTTATATTAATAGAACCTAATAATATCTTTCCTGTTACTACAAATTTTTTATCATCATTATCATAATATTTGTCAAATATTGGAATAAGTAAATTCTCTTTTTCTTTATTTTCAAAAGTTAAATTGTTAATTTCATCAATTATTTTATTAATTCCTTCATTATCTTTAATATTTGTTAAAAAATATTTTAATTCTAAATTATTATTTAAATTAAAAAATGATTTAAATTTTGCAATAATTACATTTATATCATCTTCAAAATTTTTTCTTAAAGATTCATTAAAATTTACTTTATCTATTTTATTTAATAAAATAAAAATTTTATTAATTCCATGACAAATAATATCACCGATTAATTTAATAAAAAAATTTTGATCAAATTCTTCTGAAACATCAATAATAATAAAAGATATATCACAATTATTTATTGAAATATCATAATTATCATTATATTCAGGGCCAGCACAAGGAATTGGAAAAATATGATATTCTACATTATTTATGTTAAATTTATTTGGATTTACAATATTTCCATAGTTTATAGATAAATTCTTTGATAAAGTACATTTCCCTGAATTAATTTTACCAAAAATCCCAATATTAATTATTATATTTTCATTTTTATCCATTTAAATTTAAATATTTATTTTTAATCTAAAAAATATTTATATATTAATATATTTAATCTTATTTCATAATTAAAGAAATTATATATTGAAAAAAAAAAAATTCAATTATTTAAACTTAATTCATATTTCAATTTTTAGATGATAAAATTTTACTTCCTGGAAGTGAAGAAGATTTTTTGTTTGATTTTAAATTACTAACATTTAATTTTTTTAATTGTATTGATTTTCTTTTTATATTTTTTGTAATTAAAATTTGACTATCATTATATGATTCTTCAGTTGAAAGATTTATGCTTTTAGTTTTATTATTAAAAGTTAAAATATTAATTTGTTTATTAGCGTCTTTAATTAATTTGTTTTTATTTTCATTTTGTTTTTTCATTTCTTCATATCTTTCTTTAATATCTTGATGTGATTTCTTTAATTCAGAAATATAATAAATTAAAGATAAAATACAATTTTTTTTATCTAATTCAGTCATATTATCATAAATATTTTCAATTCTTTCAAAATTTTGTCCAAAAATATTTTGATACTCTATAAATACTTTATCAATATTATTTATATTTTTTGGAAATTTATATTTTGTATTTTTTGATTTTGAGAAAAAACTTATTTCCGATGAATTAATTTTAATATTTGATGGTTTATTAATAAATTTATTTACATTTTTTATTTTTAAATGATTATTTTGTTGTTTATTTTCTAATTTATAATTCTTTTTTTTTGTTTTATTTAAAAGTGAAATATTAACTGATTTTGATAACATATTTTTATTTGTAATTGAATTTAATTTAGTAAAACTATCATTTTTATTTTTTTCCTTAACTTTTTTTTTTCTATTTTTTATTATATAACTTGAATTTGGTTCTTCTAATTTGAGATTTATTATTAAATTATCATTATTTGTATTTAATATCTCTTCTCCTAAATTATCTAAACTTATTTTTGAATCTGATGAATTCATTAATAAATTATTATTTTGATAAATATTATCTATTTTTATCTTTGTTTTAAAAGTTTTGATGAAGATAAAAAAATTATTTTAAAAATTGGAAAATCTGAAAAATATAAGACTTCAACTTTTTTTATTCTTTTTTATAAATGAATCGAAATTGTTCATAATTAATTAATTTTCAATAAATAATTGATTTGATTTATTACTTTCAATTATTTAAAAATATATTAAATATAAATAACTTATTTTTTTTTATCTAATAAATTTTTATTTTGTATATTATTTTTAAATTTTTTAAATCTTATTCTTTCAAGACGGCCTTTTAATAAATATTCATATTCTAATTTTTCTTCAAATTCATCATAAATATTAAAATTTTCTTCTCTTATATTAAAATTTAATTTTCTTTCTTCTTGTTTATTACTTAACATTTTAATCTTATATTCTTTTATAGAAATTTGACCTTCAAGTTCATTTATTTTTGCTCTTAAATTTTCAATATCAAGAGCTTGATCTTCAATTATATTTTCAAAATTTAATTTAATAGTTTCAAATTTTTTTTGTTCTTCTTTTTTATCATATTGAATATATTCAAAATTGTTAATTCTTTCTTTATATAAATTTATAGTATCTCTTAAATTTTTTATTTCATCTTCTTTACTTGAAATTTTATCAGAAAATATTTCATAATTTGCAAGTAAAATTTTTTTATAATAATGTAAAAAAATTGATATAAATTTAGAACAATTAGATGAAGTATTTTTTGTTAATAGATGAATATAATCTTTTAATAATTGTTCAAGAACATTTAAATTTGTATTATTTAATGTAATATCATCTTTTGAAATTAAATTTTTTTTAAAAAATTTTTCAATAACTGATTTAAATATATCATATTGATATAAATCTGAATTCTTTATAACTTCATTTTCATTTATAAATAAATCAAAATAATTTTCAAAATCATTGTAAATTGAATTAAATTTATCCTTTAGAGAAGTTAAAAAATTTTTAAATAAACTTTTAATATAACTTTTCTTTTTTACATTTGAAAATAAATTCAAATTAAAATTTGTAAATGTTTTATGAAAAGGAGAATTTTCTCTATTCATATTATTTTTATATGTATAACTATCTCTTTCAGTTGATAATAATTTTTTAGTAAGTTCTTTTCTAATATTAAATTTTTTTATATCATTATTTAATGATGTTATTATAACTTTTTTTTTTGGTAATGATTGATTTAATGAAAATTCATTATTTATATAAAGTTTCATTTGACTTTTTGGTAATGTTTTATTGAATTTTTTATCATTATATTTATAAATTTGGAAATTTGTTTTAATCATTGAATTTGACATATTAAATATTAATGAGTATTTAAAAAAAATATTTTAAATCATAATTAATATTACTTTTTATTTAATTAAAGTATTTATTATTTAATTTAGTTAATTCAAAATCTTTATATGATTTATTGGTTAGAATAAAATTTAAACTTGAAGATGTCATATGAATTTTTTTATCATCATTATTTCCTAATTCATTCATTATTTCTTTTTTTAAAGTATCAACTTTTGAATAATTTCTTGACAAGCCTTCATTACTTTTTTTATAAACCAAAGAATTATTAGTAGTAAAATAATTTTTATTTCTTTTAGTTTGATATTTAAATTTATTTGTAAATGGTTCTGGTATTATATTAGCTGAAGAATTACTTAATAAAAATGTGTGATAACCTAAACAATTTCTTTTTGTATCTTCAATTAATAAATTTATATCTGGTGGTGGTTGTTTAATTGGTTTTATTGGATTTTCTAATTTTTTTTCAAATAATTTTATTTTTTCCATTCTTTCTTTAGTAATTTTTAAATTTGTTCTTTTTGTTAATTTCATTTTATTTGTTTTTTTATCATTATAAAAACTATTTAATTCACTATAAATATCTCTAACTTTTTCTCTAAATTGAGGAGTTTTGTTTCTAAAATCCATTAATTTAAAAATTTAATTTCATAAAATTAAATTAAAATTAAAAATAATAGAAATTAAAATTTTTATTTATTAATATATTTTATTAATTTAAAATATAAAAATAATTTATTTAATTTATTACTTATTACCTTATAAATATATAAATTATTGAATTACATATATAAATATTTATAAAATTTTTATAAATAATATTGAAATTTAATTGTTTATACTGATTTAATATAATTAATTATTATAAGAGATTGGACAAATCAAACAAGAAACATTTGATATTTCACTTTCATAAAGGGTAGCATTATTTCCAAATTTTTGTCTTGTATAAATGATGTTTGAAGTCATTATATTCATAAATTGATTAAAATCAATTTTAACTTTTCCATTTTCTTTTTGTAATAGATTTTTATTTTTTTCTTCAATTTTATCAACTATTAAAATTAATATACTAAATAATTACTATTTGGAATTTTTTTAACATCATATTCTATTTTACCATCATTATCAGTATCTAATTCAATAAATGCTTTTTTTAAATTTACTAAATCTTCTATTTTTAATCCAGGTCTATTGATTAATAAAGAATAATATACTTTAAATAAGGTTTTAATTCCTCTTCATTTATATTTACTGTTGTTGAATTTCCCATTTAAAAAAAATAAATTATATTGAAAAAAATATAAATTATAAAATTTAAAAATATTCAAATTAAATAATTTTAAATCAAAAATTTAACTGAAAAACTAATTTTATGTTAAATATAATTAGGAAAAAATATTTAAATAAATCACAACTACCAAAAAGATTTAACATAAAACAAAAAAAACCAAAATTCCTTTTCAATACAAAAGATAATATTGAAGAATCAATAAAATCAATTTCATTATCCACTTATAATTCAAATAATGAAGACAAAAAAAATTGTATAGAACTATTATTTTCAGATGAATTAATAATAATATTATTAGAAAACAGTGAAATAATATTATATGATATAATAACAAAAAAAACCAAAAAAATTTTATGTTTTTCAACAATAACAAATAAAGCAAAATCACTTTATTTAAATCAACTAAGAAAAACTCTTTTAATAACTTATATAACAAAGAGACTAGATTTAAATCGAGGATATGAATTAAAATTAACAGAAATAAAAGTAAATGATTTAAAAGAAAAATCAATATTTAAAATAAATGATTTTACTAAATTAATTGATAATGAATCAATGGTGACTCCTGCATTTTTAGAATTTGATGATTATAATAAAGTAATTTTAACTATGAATTCACTTGGAACTTATAAAATATGGAATTTAAATGATTATTCTAAAAAAATGGAAATTACAGATAAAAGAATTGAAGAAACAAGATTAGCAAATGATTCTTTTATTGTTATTAAAACTTTAAGTTTAGTTTTTAGAATGTATTTACAAATTTATGATATTAGAAATGGAAAAATTTTATATAATTTTGAAATTGAATTAATTCAAGATTGTTCTGTTTCTTTTATTGAAATATTTGGAAATGTACTTTTTTTAAAACAAGTTGGTCATTTACCAATGTTAATTAATTTATTAACTATTGATACTTATTTTTTAAATGATGATATTTCAGATGATACTCTTTTTATATATGCACCAAAACATAAAATTGCTTTTGGATTTAATAAAAAAAATATAATATTCTTTGATTTAAAAGGAAATATATTAAAAAAAATATTAAATATTATAAATTATCAATTTTTACCAAAAGATATTTTTATATCAGGTGATGAAAATTTTTTAGCAATTTGTTGGGGAGTAAATTTAGAAGAAAATTATGATTCAAGTAATAAAAGTAATAGTTCAAATAGTAGTTTATATACTATTAAAAGAGGAGATTATAATAATAATTATAATAGTGAAAATTCATTTTTGTCTTCTTTTAGTAAAAGTAATTTTGATATGAATGATCCTTTTAATTGTCAAGTTTCTGAAATTAAAAAAAGAAATAATAATTTAAATAAAATTGATAATACTGGATTTTCTCATTTAAGTAGTATTATTCCTCAGTTTGAATATCATTTTAAATTTGAAATATTTGATTTAAATGATTTATCTGATAAAGGAATTAAATTTACATATCTTCCTAAAGGAGTTAAGAATTCAAAAATAGTTTTAAATGAAAAATATATGAAAGGGTTTTTTGTTACTGATGATGGAGGAGTCTATGAAATAGATTTTTAATTATTATTTTTATCTTATACATATTGAATATAAATTATATATATTTAACTAATTTTTAAAAATTTGATATAAATAATTATATATAATGAATGAATAAAAATCAAAAAAATTTGAAATTTTTTGAAATTTTTTTTTCATTGAGTAAAACATTATTCAACATATTATATACCTAAATATAAAAAAATACAAAAAAAATAATAGTCTAAAAGAAAAAATGATATTGTATAATGTATACAAAAATTAAATATTTTTTAAAATTTAATAATAATTGTAATGTCAAATAATTTCCCATTAAATGATATTGAAAATAACATAAATGATTTAATTTCAAAAATAAAGTTTAATCCAAGAACAGAAATAACTAACACACATAGATGTACAGTAGATGATCATATTAAAAATTTAATATGTTATAAAATAGACAAATGTAGCTATTATTGTGCTATATTTGGATATTTTATAACATTTGGAATTCTCTTTTTATTTTCTTATTTTTATAATAATTTATTTTTACAATTATATTGTAATCCATGTAGCCCTGAAGAAAGTCAATATGTTCAAATTGTTGATTTTGATGATAAAAAATATATTTGTAAAGTTAAAAAACAAAATATGGAAGAGGTTAATCAATTAATAAAAAAAAATAATCAAAAAGAAAATGTATTTTTAAAAATTGATTTAAACAGTAAATATTTAAATAAAAATTTGGATGAAATGAATGATAATAAAATTAGTATAACATTTAATTTTAAAAATGAAAAATATTTTTATAATTATAGAAAAAGTTGTTTTGTTCCTTCATTTTTTTCATTAAGTAATTATACAAATAAAGAAATTTTAGATTTGTTTAATAAAAATATAACAGAAAACAAATATCAAATAACATTTGAAGAAGAAGAAATGGAAGAAGTATATACACCAAATTTATCAGAATATAATTATTTACTTAATAAATATGGTTTAAACGAATTATTAGGGGAATCAAAATCACTTATTTCAATAATTTTACATCATTTTTTTAAATTCTTAAATTTATATTCTCTTTTATGTATTTTAATCTGGATATTTACAAATTATAAACAATATGCTTTTTTAATGATAATATTACAAAGTATAGTTTTTATTTTTAATGTATACACAACATATAAAATGACAAGACAAATTTATAATATTAATAAAGAAGAAGGAGAAGAATTTTCTTTTTTTAACATTAAAAAAAAAAGTATAATTAAAACAACAAAAAACATAAAAAAAGAAAGACAACATTCATATTCATTACCATCAAAAAATACATATATAACAACAAACAATTCAAATTCCTCAAAAAAATATACATCATATATAAGACATTTAAATGAGGAGGTAGAAAATAATTTATTAAAATCATATGACCCAATTACAATAGTTCCAGGAGAAATAATAAAAATTCGTCCTAATCATAGAATGTTTTTTGATGGTTTAATTTTAAATGGTTTTTGTACTGTTGATGAGAGTGAATTAACAGGAGAAACAAATGAAGTTTATAAAACACAATTACCTTATTCAAAAGATAATTTTAAATATGAAAATAAATCTCATTTTTTATTTCAAGGTACAAATATTATACAATGTGCTAATGAAAGAAATAATGATTTAATTACTGTTTTAGTTTTAAATACTGGAATGAATACTAATAGAGCTAATTTACTTTTAAATTTAGTTTTTGGTAAAAATGGAAATTATTCTTTTTATAAAGACATTTGGATTTTTGGTTTAATAATGTTTATTTTTTGGTTATTAACTTCTATTTACATAATATATTTTAAATTATCTATTCATATTTTTAATTTATTAACAATAATACTTCCTCCTGTTCTTAATATTACATTAACATCTAGTACAAATAAATATAAAAATTCTCTTAAAAGTCAAAATATTCAATGTATTAATAAAGATAAAATTACTGCTGCTGGAAAAGCAAATATTATTTGTTTAGATAAAACTGGGACTTTAACAGAAAATGAATTTGAATTATATGGTTATCAATTTACAATGCCTAATTTTGATAATGAAAAAAAAAATAATAATAATAAAAAATTTGAAATTAATTTAGATGATGATGATAATGAAATTATATTAAGTAAAGTTGAAGTATCTTCTAAAATTTTAAATAAAATACATCAAAATTTTTGGAAGAATTATACTTTAAATATGAATGAAATGTATCATGAAGATCCACAATATAATATTATTTTCTTTACTGAATGTTTAGGTTGTTGTCATGGTATTGATAAATTTGAAGATAAATATTTAGGTGATTCAATTGATAAAAAAATGTTTTGTAGTATTAAATGGATGATTCAAAATGAAGAAGATATAAAAACAAATGTTATTAAAAGATATATTATGCCTTCTAATTTATATAAAATTACAGAAAAATCATTTTTTGAGGAATTAAATGAAAATATAAAGAGAAAAAAAGAAAAAAATAAAAATACATTAAAATATATATTAAATAGTGAATCACAATATAAAATATTAATTGAAAAAATGTATAATTTTAATTCAGAATCACAATCAATGGCAGTAATAACAAAAAATGTTTTAGATAAAAGTAGAAGAATTTATATTAAAGGAGCACCAGAAAGAATTTTAGAAAAATGTTCAAAAAAATCAAAACCAAAAAATATAAATGAATTAATCATGAATTTAACAAAAAAAGGTTTAAGAGTAATTGCTTGTGCAACACGTTTATTAAATGAATATGAATATATTATAAAATCAAATTTAAATTTAAAAAATGACATTAATCCAATTAATATTGAGAAAAATATGACATTTTTAGGTTTAGTAATTTTTAAAAATCCATTAAAAAAAGATACAAAACAAGTAATACAAAAATTATCATCTTCTAAATTTTGTTTAGTAATGGCAACAGGGGATAATGAATGTACTTCATATTATGTTGCTCAAGAATCGAAAATGATTGATAATACAATTAATAAAAGATATATTTTTGATTTAGAAAAATCAAATCAATTATATATGGAAATTCAACAAGTAAATGAAAAAAAAGAACAAATTGAATATGGAAATTTATATTCAGAAGATAATTTTTATAATTCATCTTTTAATATAAATTATGAAAATGACTCAAATGGATTAGAAATAATAAAAAAAATAATAACAAAACAAAAAGCATTAGTAAGTATAAGTGGTTCAGCATTAAATTACATAATAAAAAGATTAAAAGAACCAAATGAAAAATATATTGACAAAGAAAAAAAATGTTTAAAAAAAGATATAGAAATTCTAATAAGAAAATTTGGTAAAATTTTTTATAGAATGACACCAAGAAATAAAGCAGAATTAATTGAATTTTATAAAAGTGATAATAAATCAATAGTAATTATGTGTGGGGATGGTTCAAATGATATTCCTGCAATTTTAGAAAGTGATATAGGAATTGCATTAAATCAAAAAAGTAATATGCAAATTTTATCTCATTTTTATATTAATAATTCATCTATTCAATGTGTTGAAATAATAGTAAAAACTGGAAGAGCTTGTTTTGAAAGTAATGAAATGATATTTAAATCTATGATTTTATATGGTTTTATTCATACTATTACTTTATTATGTTTAGAAAATGTTAAAATACCAAAATTAATTCCTTATCAAAATTTATATTCTGATATTATTTGTGTGTTAATTCCTATTTTTTTTGCTAGTCAAACTTCACCTAATTTAAATCTTGCAAAAGAAGAAATTGGAACTTCACTTTTAAATAAAAAGTTTATTTTCAGTGTTTTAACTCAAAGTTTTATACAATGTACTTCTTTAATATTGTTTTTTTATTATTTATATTATAATGTTCATTATTTTAAAAATAGAAAAGATGATGAAGTGAAGAATGAAAATGATAATGAACTAACTGTTTTTGGGTCTTATCTTTTTTTATTAAGTTCATTTCAGTATCTTTTATCTATTTTTGTTTTTAATTTTTATTCTGTTCATAGGAAACATTATACTACTAATTCTTTGTATAATAATGTAATTTTATTTGGAATGATTATTACTCTTTTTATTGTTACTATTAATAATTTTAAAAATCTAAGTATTTTTAAAGAAATTATTGAATTAGAATCTGAAACTTTAAATTTTGAATTTGCTTCTGAAAAAAATAGATTTATTTTAATTATTTTTGGAACTGTGAATATGATTCTTTCTTTAATATCAGAACATTTTATTTCAAAGAAAATTTCATAATAAGAATATAAAATTTTTTAATTATTAAAATACTATTATAATAATTATAATATTAATATTTATTTTAATTTATTTCACTTGACCAACCATCTAAATCTTCAGAATAAATTCTTCTAGCAAAAGCATCAAAATTATAAGGATTATATGAATTTTTATTATAATTTTGATAAATACCTAAAGAGTCAAAATTATTAATTAAATCATTAAATATATTTCTATTATTTTCACTTTCATTTTCTCTAATTAAATCACAAGGAAATTTAATAGGAATTTGATTCATTTTAATAGATTTATCTTCACCACCAGATAAAAGAGATTTTTTTTCAATATTCCAAAATAAACAACAAATTCCTTTTAAATGAGCATCTAAAATAAAATCAGGATAATTAAAAGTATGTTTATAAATTGCAATACTTCCATTACTTAATCCAACATATAATTCATTTTTTTCATTAACAACAATATCTCTAATTTCAATAATAGAAAATAAATTAATATTCTTAACTTTTTTAATAGTAAAATCATCAATATAATAAATAGATAATTGTCCATCATTTTCACCTACAAAAAGAAAATTAGATTCTTGAATATATTGAATTTTAAATAAAGTTAATTTTTTTGGTTCAATCATATCATAAATAACTTGAATTACTTTAGGTTCTAAAAAATCTTGAGTAATATCAATTATATGAACATTCCCTTTAATATCACAAATTAAAATTCTTTGATCTGAAATACTAGTATCAATATCTAATAATTTATTATTAATAATTAGACTATTTTTCATAAAACTTTGATAATTAACTTCACTAATTTTTATCGCTGAATCATTTTTAGCAAAAGAATAAATATAACCTAATTGAAAATTAATTACACAACCTAAAATTGGAGTATAATGACAATTTATATTACCAGAAAATTCAACAAAATCTTTTGAAGTTTCACTTGATTCATTAATATAAATTTTATATAATTGAATTTCTCCATTACTCATTCCAATACATAAACAATTTTTTTCTAAAAAATAATCAAGTGATGAAACTTCACTATATAAATCCTTTTGAAATAATTCAATAAACATTATTTCACCATTATGACTACTTATAATATTATATATTAAAATTTGACCTTTTACTGCTTTAAATGAAGATGAATTTTTTTTAAATAAACTATGAATTTTTGATGTTAAACCATCAACTAATGTATTTTGTGATAAACCCGTTCCTATAAAAAGTAATCTTGCTTTTTGATAATAAAACATTTTAGAAACTTCAAATTGAATATTATCATTTAATTCATATAATTCCATTGGTTGAAATAATGATATTCCTTTATAATGATTTTCTAATTTTAAAAAATTAACTACATATTTTGATGATAATAAATCTGGTCTTTTTATTATTGAATTTAAAAAATTATCTAACATTTCTATTAATTGTCTATGTTGTGATAATATTTGGACTATTTTGTTTATTTTTTTTGGAAAGTCAAATTTAGGACAATTAATATAAAATTTATTTAATACTTCATATAAATCTAAAAATTCATTATATTTATGATATATATTCCAATTTTTTGTTGTTAATGATGAATATAAATTTATTTTATAATACATTATTTCTTCAGTTCCAATTACTTTCATTATATTATCTGTTATATTAATTGATAATTGAAATTGATTTATTAATTGTTCTTCATTTTCATTTTGATTATTATCTTTATTAAATATTTTTTTATTTATATTTTCTTTTAATATATTTACTTTATCTGTTAATGATTCTAATATATTTGAATTTTTAACTTTTTCTTTAATATTATTAACTACTTCACTATTTTTTACATTTTCAAAATTTTCTGTTATTGTATTTTTTACTTCTTTTATTTTTTGAGTTATTTTTTCTTGTAAACCTGGTACATTATTATAATTATAATTTCCCCAAATAAAAGGTGCATTATTATTTTGTGACATATATTTAAATAAAAATAATTTTTGACGAATAATTCGAAATTAATAAATATAAAAATTCATATTCCAAAAAAAATAATATTAAATTAAAATATTAAATAAAAATTTGTTTATTTATGACTCTGAAAGTTTATTACATGTTTCTTCAATAATAGAAAAAATATTTTCTTCAAACATTTCTTTTTTCTTTTTTTGATTTTCATATTCTTCATTTATTCTATCTTCAAATTCTTTTAAATGTTTTTTAAAATCATCTAAATTTGTATTTCTTTTATTTTCTTCATCATTTATCTCTTTATTAACATTTTTAAATTCATTTAAACAATCATTTTTAACTTCTTCAATAATATTATTAGTATTTTCTTTTCTTTTTTCAATATCTTTAACATGTTTATTGATTATATCTTCAGAAATATTTTTTAATTCTTCAATTTCTTTTTCAATATTTTTTCTTTCTTTATTTTTTCTTTCATTAATATTTCCTATTGATTCTTCTAATTTCCCAAAAATTGAATTTATATAATTTATCATTTCATTTTTATGCATTTTTAAATCACTTTCAATATTATTATATCTATTAATAATATTATCAAAACCATTTAATTTTTTATTTTTTATAGTATGTGAATTTTTCTCATATTGATTTGATAATTTAGTATAATCATCTTTTAAAGATGTTAAAAAATTATCTAATGATGATATTTTTTTCTGTGATTTATATTCAATATCATCTAATTTATTTATATATTGATTGACAATTCTATTATGAATCTTTGTTTCTTCTGTTATTTGAGTTATTTTATTATTTAAATCCTTGAACTTTTTATTTATGTCAGTCATAAAAATTTTTTTATAACAAAAATAAAAAAATTTATTTAAAAATTATTAAAAAATTAATTCATTTAAAATATAAAATTTCTAAACTTATTTATATATAATTAAATATATAATTAATGATATGATATTATTAAAACAATAATGCACAATATAATTATGTAAAGAAAATATAAGAAAGTACCTAATAAAAACCAACCAAAAGTTTTATTATTATTTTTTCCAATACATTTTCCCATCCAAGGACAATGATGATCATATTCTTCACAGCAAATATTACAAATATCACAATGTACAACATTTAAATTTCTATCAATTAACAAATTACATTTTCTACAAATTTGAGGTTTTTCAAAATTAAATTGAGAATTAAAATTAGTTTCTTTAGTAACTTTTTTAATTAAATTTTCATGTAAAAACCATTTTTTTTTTGGTATTCCAGGATTAGTTAACATTGTATATAAATGAGAATATGATTGAAATAAATAAAAAATTAAGCCTGGTAAATTAAAAAAATAATGTAATTTATTATATATAAATAATAATGCAAAAATATTTGTTAAATTTACTATTATTATTATTATTATTGAATAATGAAATTGAGGTCCTAAAGTTATTAAAGGCTCATTTTCTTTATATAATAAACAATATACATTTCCACATTTAAAAGGATGTTTTTTATAAATACTATTACCAAAAATTTTTGCTTCTGTTTTTATATTATTTTTCATTGTTGTTTCTTCTGAACAATTATTAAATAAGGAATTTTTAAAATTATTATATGATCCTTTTTTAAATGATATATCTGAAACTTTTAAACTTGTATCTAAATCTGATGTATTTTGATTTTTTGATAGTTCTAAATCAGAATTCTTTTTTTTAAATGAGTTTTTCTTTGATTTCATATTTTATTATTTTTAAAATTCGTAAAAAATATAAAAATGAATGAAAATAAATTTGAAAATTATTTCAAATATGAAGATAAAAATTTAAATAAAATTTACTATTTATATTTTAGAATAAGTAAAAATCAACAAAATTCTTTTTGTTTATCAATTTTATATCAAAAATCTAATCTTAATTATGAATGTTATAAAATTACTTTTCTTTTAGATTCTTTTAATGAATATATTAAATTTAAAAAATATAAGGATATATTATCAATTATTAAAGAATTATCTGATTTAATATCTCAAGGTAAGATTAAAATAAGAAATAAAAATGAAAAACAATTACAAATTCAATTCTATATGGAAGGAAATCATGTTTTGCCTTTTAATTTAGATTTTTTTAGTGAATTAATGAATATTGATCTTGATAATTTTGAAGATATTATTAAAAAACTAGAAAAAGATATAGATAATTTTGTTAATACAATAAATAAAGTTGAGAAAAGATATGAATCATTAGAGAATAAAATATTGAAATTAGAACAATCAACAAAAGAGATTCTTAAAATAATTGAAAATGAAAAAAAAGACAATAATAAAATAATAAATAATTTTAATTTAGTTGATAATTTAGTTAAAAATACTAATATGAATGAGAATATAGTTAAAAATGTAAATATGAATGATAATTTAGTTAAAAATGTTAATATGAATGATAATATGATTAAAAATATTAATATGAATGATAATTTAGTTAAAAATATTAATATGAATGATAATATGATTAAAAATACTAATATTAATGATAATTTAAAAAAATGTACTAATATGGGTGAAAACATAATTAATAATCCTAATAAGAACGATGACTTAGCCAAAAATATGAATTTAAATGATAATTTAATGAATAATATTGATATGAAAAATAACTATATGGATAATTTAAATAATAATGAAAATTTCCCAGGATATAGAAATACTATTAGTTATAGAAATATGAAAAATCCATATGATGATGATTCAATATCAAATGATAGAAATACTATAAATCCATTTATACGAAATACATTAGCAAATAATGAAAATATTAAAAACCCATTTTTAAATACTGAAAAAGTGGAAAAGCAAACAATAAAAAATGAAAAATCACAAAAATTATATTATAATATTTCAACACCATTACCAAAAGAAGAAGATGAAATATATAAATTATTAGGAATTCACAGTGTAATAATAAAATCAAAAAAAGAAGTAGAGAAAATATCAAAATGGTTAAGTAATGAAAAAGCAATAAAATTAAAATTAATTTATAAAGGTTCAGAAAATAATTATAAATCAGATTATTTTCATATAAAATGTGATGATATTGTACCAACATTAAGTTTAATAGAAACTACAAATGGAAATCGTTTTGGAGGATTTACAAATCAAACTTGGAAAGGTGGATTTTCTTTTAAAAAAGATAAAACTGCTTTTATTTTTTCATTAGATAAATTAGAGAAATATCCTATTAAAAATGATCATATTGAAGAAGCTATTATTTGTAAAACTAATTATTTAGTTAGTTTTGGAAAAGGAGATATTTTAATTTTTGATAATGCTAATAAAATGCTTAATAAAAGTAGTTTTCCTTATTCATATGGGAATAATAATATTAAAAAATATTCTTTAAATAATGGTGAGTCTCATTTTATTGTTAAAGAAATTGAAATTTATCATGTTGATTTTGATTTAATTGAGGAATAAATTTAAAAAAATTTTTTAAAATTAGTTTTATTTTATAATTGTTTTATTAAAAAATTTTGATATGTTTCACAGATTTTTATTGATATTGCTAATACTTTTTTTAATATATCTTCACTACATTTTCCTCTTTGAATAAATAATACATTTTCCTTTAATAAAATATTATATCCTAAAATAAATTTAATTGAATTTTTTTCTTTTTCTTCATTTAATGAAGGCTCAGTTATAATTTCTCCTTTACTATTAACTAAAATAGAACAAGAAGTTAATATTCCTTTTTGTTCTATATTTGCATAATTACAACAAAGTGAAATTGCCATTAAAGCATATGGTAAAAAATCATTATTATATTCAAATACTTCTAAATTTACATCTAATTTTGTTCTTTGATATTTTAATAATAATAAATGACCATCTAAAATACTTTTTATTTGATTTTCCATAAATTCTATATTACTATTTATTTTTTCTTTGAAATATTCTGGTATTTTTATTTTGACATTTACACTCATTTTATAATCATCAATTACTGCATTAGTTATATAATGAGGACCATTAATTGAACATATTAATTTTAAATTTTTTGTTTCTAAATAAACACTTTGAGTACAATTTGCTTTTATATCTTTTTTAATTAATATTGGATTTAAAATAATTTTTTCAGTATTCATAATTTAAGATAATATAAAAATTTAAAAAAATATATAATTTAATATAGGAAAAAAATTGGAAAAATATTTTAAAAATTTTACTTTAAAGTATTTATGATGATTTTTTTAGAGTAGAAAATTTTATACCTTTTCCATCTTTAAAATAATTAATTCCAATTAATATAATATCAGAAATTTCCCATCCAATATATCCAAAATAAAGAACATACATAAAAATATTAAAAGTAAATTTTGCTTTATATGAATTTAAACTTTTTTTAACAATAAAATCAAATAAAATAATGAAAACAAAAGTACATAATTTACAAAGACCATAAATAATTCTTTTAGCATAAAAATGACCAATTCCAAAAGGTAAAAGTAATTCTAATAAAAAAAATACCCATTGTTTTTTCATTTTATATTTACAACTTTTAACATCATCAGAAACTTTTTTTTTTGGATCTTGTGCATAACCAGTTGGACATTGACATAAAGTTGAATTTATACATTTATCACAATTATTTTTTGTACATTTCCCTTGTGCATAATATATTTCTGTTACATCATTAATATTATATGGATCAATGTTTGTTATTTTTATTTTTTCTCCTGCTCTTAATTTTAATTTTGCTGAAGTTATATTTATTATGAAAAATTGAAAAATTAAGTATGTGAATATTAATTTATGAAATTTCATTGTTTTATTATTATTTTAATTAAAGCGTTTTTATTATTTTTGTATTTTTAAATTTTATTTTTTTTAAATTATTTATTTTTAAATAAATTTTTTTAATACCCTGAATAATATTATAATTATTGATTTACTTGTTTATTTTTTTTTAATAAAAATTTTGTATACTTTAATTATTCATTTACATATTTATATTTTAATTATTTTTATTATTTTACTTCAATTTATAAATTATATATTTTTTCATTATTTTTCTCAAAATAAAATTTAAAAATTTAATTAATTTTATATAAAGGAAAATAAAATTAAAACATTTAAAACATGAATAGTAATGATATAAATAATGAATTAGAAAAATTATCAATTGAGGAATTAAAAATGCGTTTATTAAGAATGAAAATTCAATTCGAACCAAGGAATCAATCAAAAGATTATTTTCTTGATTTATATTTAAAAAATCTAAATAATGAAAATAGTATTAACGAAAATATACAAAATAAAAATTTTATATTTAATGAAAACAAATCTAATATTGAGAAAAAAAATAAAGCAAAAAAAATATTTAAAGATAAAGAAAATGAAATTGAAATAGATTCAGAAGGAGAAATTATTGATTATATATATAATGATGGTAATAATAATAATTTACATTCGAGCGGGATCAAAACAATATCTGTAATTAGAATAGGTAATAATAATATAAATGATGAAGAACAATTATTATCTAATAAAAACTTATTTAATATTGAAAATAATGTAATGGAGCAGAATAATATTCAAAATAATGAGGTTGTTAAAAATAGTATTTATAATAATAAAAATGAGAATAATGAATTAATAAATACTTTTCAACAAAATCAAAATCAAAATTTTGATATTATGAATAACAATAAAAATAATAATATAACCAATAATAATATTAATCCAAATTTAAGTAATTATTATTTATTAAATGAAAATCATAATTATAATGATAATCATATGAATAATTTAAACAATAATAATGAAAATATAATAGATTATAATAATTATAATAATATTAGTTCAAAAAATTATAATTATTTAAATCAGTATGAAAATATAAATATGAATAATAAAAATGATTATACAAATTATAATAATCCTAATGATAATAATGAAAATAATTATAATGATTTGAATAATAATTATGATAATAATGACAATATAATACAAAATCAAGAAATAAATTTTAATAATCAAAACTATGATAATCAAAATAATTCAAATATAAATAATGAATATTCATATAATAATCAGAATAATAACCCTAATCAAATAAATAATGAAAATAATTTAATAATATCAAATCAAATCTCAGAAGAACAACAAAAAAATAATTATCCATATAATGAATTAAATAATAATTATATGAATAATGAAAGAAATTTATTTTCAAATGATAATATAGTTAATAATTATTCATCATCAAATAATAATATTCCATATAATCAGAATTTTGTTCAAAATAATCAAAATTTAAATCCAAACATTCAATTACAATCATCAATCAGAGACACTGTTATAAATAATTCAAATAATTATAATATGATGTATAATTCAAAATTAAAAACAAATATAAGAAGAAATTATATTAAACTAGCATCATTTATAGTTTTTTTAACAATTATATGTTTTATAATATCTTGGTATTTTTTAAGTATTAATAGTTCAGTGAATAATATTAGTATTAGTATAACTGGAGTAATGTTTTTATTATTATTATATCAAATAATAAAATATTTCCAAATGATTAAATATTATAATAAAATTGCAGAGGAAGATTATAATATATTAAGACAAATTCTTCATGAAAGAAAAGAAAATGAAAATGGAGAATGGATTAATATGAATGATTTTGTTGATAGTTCAATTTTGAGACATAACTTATATCGAGATGATTATAATAATAATGTTTTACCTAGACTTAGATATTTAATTCATAATGATATACATATTGATGAAAATAATGAAAATATTTCAAATGAAATACAGGTTTTTTGGAGGGAAAATTAATAAATATATTATTATTTATCAATAATTTTTTTATTTTTTTCTAAATAAAATAACTTAATTTAATTTTAATATAGTTAATTACAATATATTAAAAAAAAATCTTTGTAAAAACTTATATTATATATATATTAATAAAAATTCAAATTTTTATTTAACCATAATTTTTGTTACAAATAAATTTTCATTTTAAATATTAATAGTTTTAATATATATTATGTCAGAAAAAGAAAAAATAAATGAAGTTAAATTCGAAAATATAGATAATAATAAGATAAATAAAACTAATATAAAAGAAAATGAAAATCTCCAAAAAGAAAAGAATCAAGAACAAAACTTTTTATCATTTAATTCAAAAATAGAAACTAATGAAAATGATGATAATAATTTTAAAACATTTGATTTTAATATAAATCCATTTAATGAAAAAAAATCAAAGGAATTTGCGGATGAAGAAAGTAATAAAAATTCAGAAGATGATGAAGAATTTATTTTAGCAGAAGACGACATAAAAAATAATTTTAATCTAGAAAATTTTAATTATACAAATTACTTAAATATAGAAAATAATAATCAAACTCAAACAATAAATAATTCAAACAATGAATCTCAAAACATATCAAACAATAATTATAACAATAATCCAAATAAAACAATTCCAAGAGTTCCATCAAATCCAATTCCATCATCATATATTAATAATATACGTTCAAATCAATTATTTTCATTTTATCAA
Organism: Isotricha sp. YL-2021a; assembly: GCA_023806865.1. Taxonomy (NCBI): domain Eukaryota; phylum Ciliophora; class Litostomatea; order Vestibuliferida; family Isotrichidae; genus Isotricha; species Isotricha sp. YL-2021a. The sequence continues at coordinate 29,833 of JAJJLH010000153.1, forward strand.
AATCCAATAAGTAATAGTTTAAATGGAAATAATTTTTTAAAAGGATTTAACTTTCCAAATAATTCTTTTACAATGAATGGAAGATCTGGATGGATTTGTTCAAATTGTAAAAATTTTAATTATGAAAGTAATTATATTTATTTTTTAATATATAAATTTTTTTAGTGAGAGTTCAATGTAATAGATGTGGGAGAACACCTGGTCAAATTATTTTTAATTCTAATAATTCAAGTACTGGTAATTTACATTCTAATAATTTATATTTAAATAATCAAATTTTTAAAAATAATTTTAATTATAATCATAGTTATTCTCCTAAAAAAAAAGATGATTCTGATAAAAAGAAAAAAAAACCTTTTGTTGAAAGAGAAGGTGATTGGATTTGTGTTCAATGTAAAAATTTAAATTTTGCTTTTAGAAATAATTGTAATAGATGTGGATTAACAAAAAATGAAAATCAGAAATTTATAGAAAAAATTCATTAATAATGATGATTAAATTTTATTAATTTGATATTTATAAATAAAAAATTAAGGAGGTAATGTTAGAAATAGAATATAGAATATTTTGTTTAAAGTTAAGATAAAACAAGAGTTTTTATTATAAATTATAAAATTAAAATATAAACTAAATTTTTAAACATATATAATAAAATTAAAAATTACAATTTTATAATGACTATTTTACTCTAAAAACATTTTTTAATTAAAATAATAATCTTTATATCATTAAAAATTAATGTTATAGAGGAAAATAACAAGAATTTTATATATAATTAATTTCCATACCCAAGGAAATATATATTATTCCTGATACAGTGTTATTTAAGATCCTTTTTGATAATTTTAATTAATTTATTTACAATTAAAAAAGTTATTTAGTACCTTTTCTCCTTTTATAAACTAAAAAAAGAAAATGGTAACTAAATTTTTTAAGGTTCTTTTATTCCACTGCATTTTCCTCTTATTATTATTTATAACTTCCATAAAAACTAATTGTATACAAATATCATTTATATTATTATAAATTATCCAAAGAAAGTAATAATTTAATATTTGTTAATATATTAATTATAATTTTTAATAAATTTTTCATTAAATTCAGAATTCTTATATTTCAATTTTTTTTTATTTTTTTGATTATTTACGTTACTATTTTTTATCATATTATTATTATTAAAATAATAATTATTATAATTACAATTATTAATGTCCTGAAAAGGAGCATTATTATTACCATATGAGCTTTGAGGAAAATATGAATTTTGTACAATATTAATATTATTAATATTAAAATAATTATTTTGAATTTGAGGATTAAAAGGATATTGCGTTTGTATAAAATTTTGATTTATATTATTATTATTTTTTACTAGATTAAAAATATAAGTTTTTAAATTAAAAGAATTTTTTATGAAAATATTGTAAAATTTTTCCTTAAGAGAATCAGGTAATAAATAATTATCTTCATGAAAAATAAACCATTTAATATTAATTTTATTTTTTTTATTATCTTTGAAATTATGTTCATTTTTTAAAAATTCTCTACATGTATTTGCAGAAAAAAAACTTTGAAATAATACAATTGCCATTTTTTCTTTTAATTGAAATTCTTCTATTTCTCCAAATTTTTCAAAGAAATTATATAAATCAAATTCGTCAAAGGAAATAGAATCAGATGTACAATATTCAAAAATAATTGCTGGTATACAAACATTTTCATTTTGTTGGATAAAGAATTCAATTTGTTTAAATGAAATTAAATTTTCTTTTTCTGAATTATTTGTTTGTTTCATGTTTTAATGTAGATTGTTTTTATATTTATTGATTTATTAATTATAATAAAAAATAAATTTTTATTAATTATTTGTCTTTTTTCAATTATATAATAAATGAAAAAAATAATATAAAAACATTGATTTATTTATATAAAATCAAAATAAAAAATTTAAATAACATAAATTAAGATTTTATATAATGTTCATATTCTTTCCTTTTAATTAATCTTTTAAAAATAAAATATAACATCAAAAATTTAATTAAACTCTAACTGGAGAAGGACTTCTATTTTTTCTATAACATTCATTCTTTTTTTCATTTCCATTAATTAATCTTGGAATAATATTCATTGGTCTATTTGCATTTTTTTTTCCTATAATAATCATTCCTCCCATATTACAATATTTATCCATATAATTACTCCCAGAAAAAACAGTAAGTAATTTATCATCATTAAAAGTTTTAAACCCTTCTTTAATATAAGTATGTGAATTAATAACTAATAAAATTTTATTATCATTCATAAATTTATTTAATCTTTCTTTACCAAATTTAACAATAAATCCTTTTTTTAATTTATCTCTTTCATAATTTACTTCAACATCATTTATTTTATCTGAATATTCACTCCATAATAAATCTAAAACAATTTGTTCTTGATTATTAGTAACATCTTGTATAATTTTAATTGGTCTTTTAATATTTTCAATATCACTTAAAGAATTAATTGTAGAACCAATTCCTCCATGAATACATAATATTGTATTATCTACTAAAACTCCAAATGGTAAATAATTAAATATTTCATTTATTTTATTAAATATTTCAATAGATTTTTTTTCTTCAACATTTAATTTTGATATACATTCTTCTTTTAAACCATAATTTATGTTTATATTTATATCTTCATGATGTCCTCTAATTAAATAAATAAAATTTGGATATTTTATTTTTAAAGCAAATAATAAAAATATTATTTCTAAAGAATAAAATCCTCTATCACAAAAATCTCCTAAGAAAATATATTGCATTACATTAATATCACCCATTAAATTATCATCACTTGGATTTCCAAAAGATTCAAAATATCTCATTAAATCATTATAATCTCCATTTAAATTACCAAAAATTTTACAAGGAGATCTAATTTTTATTAAAGAATTTTCATTTTGTAAAATTGGTTTTACTTCATTTAATAAATCATTAATATTATCATTTGTAAATGGAAGTGTTTTATGTATAATATCCATTTTATTATGATCAAGATATTCAAAAGGTCTTAATAATATTTCTATAAATTTATTAATAATTTCATAATTAAATATATGTTTTCTTTCAATTAAATTTTTTTGTGCTTCATCATCAATTAATCTTTTTTTTTCTTCTGCTAATTTTTCAATTGAAACTCTCCTTAAACGAGAAGTAGTATGTTCAATATCTTCTTCCTTATTTTCATTACTAATCCCACCTGAACCAATAACAACTTCATGACTTAATTTAAATCTACTTTTCTTTTCATTTTTATTAGGACTTCCCAAATTATTATTATTCAAATTTTTATTTCCAAGTTCATTAATTTTATTCAATAAATATTTATTTTCTTTAAATAAATTTTCCAAACTAATTTTAAATAAAAAACCATTTGGTTGAACTTGATTTTTTTCAATAAAACCACCATATAAAAATAAATCATTATCCAAAATAAAAGAACAATGTCTAACCATACCAATACTTAAAAATTCCCAAACTTCACTTTTTTCAGTATCATAAACTTCAACAGGAATTAATCCATTATTAATTTGTGAATTTTTTCCTCCAATAATAATCATTAAAGTATCATAAAAAACACAAGAATGATTATATCTACTTTTCATAATATGACCATTAGTAATTGGTGCTTTTATCCAATCCCATTTTCCATTTCTATGTTTTCGAAGTCCCCATATATCATTTAATGCATTTTCTTTTGAGTTTCTTCCTCCAAAAATAATTAACATTCCTTTTGCTGCTCCTTTATTACATATTACACTTGTATGATATAAACGAGGACATGGGATATTTTCTATATTTTCTGTTTGGATTTTTTGCCATGATGGTTCTTTCTCAATTATATCTATTATCCATATATCATTTGATAATCCTGTGGTTGTATTTCCTCCTATTAATATTAAATTTTGTTGAATATTGCTTAATGTGTGACCATATCTTTTACCAGGGGAAGGACCTGTTACATTTATTAATTTCCATTTTCCAATTTCTTTATCTTTACCACTATTATTATTATTATTTTTATTATCATGATTACTATTATTAGATAAATTCATATCAAATAACCATAATTCATCTTCTGCCAAACCACTTCCTCCAATACTTCCTCCATGAATGAACATTTGATTATTATTATTAGCAGCTGCAGCATGAGCTGCTCTTTCTTTTGGTAAATTTTGCATATTTGAATAATCAACTTTTGTCCAAATTTTAGTCATTAAATTAAATATAAAAACCTCATTTGAACATTTATAATTTCTAATATCACCAACAGCACCTCCAAATAATATTAATTTTACAGAAGATATTGATACTAAACTATGACCATAACGAGGTAAAGGTTTATTTCCATTTGTTTCTACTTGAATTGGAATTATTGAATTTGGTTTTTTTTTAAAATCTTGAGGATTAAGTGTCATTGTTTGATTTTGCATTTGAATTTTTTGATTTTGGTTATTATAAGGATTTAATGTATGATTTGTTATATTTGGATTTTGAGGTATGTTTGTTTTTGGATTTTGAAGATTGCTTATTGATGAATAATGGTTTTTGTTTGACATGTTTTTTTTTTAAATTTTTTTTTTATATTTTTTTTATTTAATTAATTGGTTTAATTTTTTATATCTATTTAAAAATATTTTTTTATAATTCATTTATGTTGAATACTGGTTCATTTATTTGATTTGGATCTTTTTCATTGTCTATTAAAGAAATTTGATTTTGGCTATTTGAATTTTGGGAATTAGGAGTTTGAAATTCATTTTTTTTGATGTTCAAATTTTGATTATTATTCTCATAATTAATATTACTATTATTGATATTATTGCTATTATTTCCAAAATTAATATTATTATTATTCATATTAATGTTATTATTTCCAAAATTATTGTTATTATTCATATAGTTCATATTATTTGTATAATAATTATTATTATTATTATTAAAATTATTATTATTAAAATTATTATTATTATTAAAATTATTATTATTAAAATTATTATTTTTAACTTCAATTTTATTAGTAATAACATTTTGATATTGATTCTCATTTGAATTCATATTTGGATAATTATTATTCTGATAAGGTACTCTATTAACAAAATTACTTTGACTAATAGGGACATTATTATTGTTCATATCATTATAATTATTTTTCCCAAATTCATTATTCTTAATATCAGAATTTATAATATTATTATCATTTTCAATTAAAACTCTACTTTCCATATCTTTATATTCAATTTTACTAATTTCAATAGCTTTCTGTAATTCATAATCTTCTTTTTTTTCTAAATTATATTCATTCATAGTTTGATGGGTAATCCAAATAGGTAAATTAACATTAGGTTTATATCCACTAGTAACAGCAGAATCAAAAGATAAATTAACATTAATAAAATATCTACATTTAATAAGCATTCCACTAACACAAGGCATTAAAATATTATAATCAGAAATAAAAGGAAATGGATTATAAATTCCAGTATAATTCATACTACTAACATCATTATCTTTAATAATAACTGAAAAATTAAAACTATTACTTTTCCCAATACAAATTCTAACTGGGTATTTATATTCAAAAATAGTTTTTTCAATTGGATATTTTACTGTATCAAATTTATTATTAAAAGTAACTTTCCTAATAATAGAAAATTTACAAGTAGTAACATTTAATTTTCCTCTAGTATTATTAACATTAACAGTTAAAAAAATTTGATCACCAATTTTATAATTGGTAGTATTATAACTTACAGTAAGTGTAGTAGAACCTTTATCAAAAATTCCCCATTTATGAACATTTGAAGTATTAGATATTTTCAAAGGAGAATTTAAAACACAAGGTCTGGATTTGATAATAATAAAATTTTCATAGGCACATTTAAAATAAGGTGAAATAACTTCAGAAATAATAGAATATCTAATATAACCTCTTCTATTAGGCATAGGAAATTCAAATGAAGGAATAATATCTTTTGGCATTTTTATAATAAAAGGAAATTTAAATTCTTGAACTGGTAAAGTTATTAATGGTGTATTTATATTTAATAATTTTCCTAGATTTAATGGAACTTGACATATTATTCTATCACTTAAATCATTGTAAACTACATCTGATGTTTCTTGGAAAACCCATCCTTCTACTACACGAACTTTTATTATTATGTCTTGAAGTAGTATTTGTTGAGGTGGCATTAGATATATTTCTCCTTGGATTTCTTCGTTTTGATATATCATTTCTTTTGTTAGACATATTTTCATAAATTGAGCTGCTTGATTTTGGGGTATTTGAATTTGATATGGTTGTAGACCCATTTTTATTTTTTTTTTGTTTTTTGGTTTTTTTATATTTATAATATGAATTTATGTAATAATGGAAAAAAAAAAATTTTTTTTTAATTTTTTTTATTTTATTTATTTTTTTATTTTATTTTTTTTTTCTGTATATAAGTATTAAGTATTATATTTTTTAAGTTTTTTTCTATATAATCAATTGTAATTTATATTATTGAGTAATATTTAAAATATCAGTATTTTTTATATCATCATAACATGGTTTAATTTCAGAAATATAATTTTCAAATTGATTTAAATTATCTAAAAATGAAGAGTTTCTTTGTAAAAATGGTTCAAGTTTTTCATTTCTAAATTTTTTTTCTTTTTCAATTAAACAATTTTTAATCAAGTTCATTTGTTTTAAAGTATATTTACTAGGGACTAAATCTAAAATAGATTTATTAAATTTTAAAGCATTCATTATTTTTTGATAAATTAAATTTATTAAAGGCTCACTTAAATTATTATTTGCTTTAAGTGAATTTATTAAATTTTTTGGTTCTTCTCCGGGTCTTAATTCTAAAATTTCTTCTCTTGTTTTATCTAATTTAATAATTATATGAAGAGAAGATGAAAAATTTTTTTTAAATTGATTATTAATGTTATTATTATTATTCATATTATAAATTTGTTGATTTTGGAAATTTTTAATCCATTCTTCATTTTTAGACTGAAACATTTTTTGTTGTTGTATATTAGGATTTTGTAAATTATTATTATTAATATTATTATTATTATTATTAATATTATTATGAAATTTAGGAAAATTTTTATTTTGCATATTATGATTATATAAATCGACTTTATTCTTATTTTCCATACCTAATAAATTTTTATCAGAATTAACTCTCTTATAAGGATTTTGATGTCTTTTATTCATATTATTATTAGGATTATTATAAAAATTCCTTTGACTCATATTTAAATTTAAATTTTGATTCATTATATTTTGAGGAATAGTATTTTGAGGAGCTTGAGGAGATTTTTGAGGAATCATAAAATTTAAATTTAAATTAGGATTAAAATTAGGCATTGTATTTTTATTACCTTGCATACTTAAACTACCTTTATTATTTAATGATGCATTATTATTATTTTTAAAAAATTTATTATTATTTATATTTTGACCAGGAAAATGTAAATTAGGAATATTCATCATATTTCCCACATTCATATTTGGATTCATATTTACCATATTTCCTTCATTTGGACTTTTTTGTATTTTTTTTGTAATTTTTTTATGTTTCATTGCATCTTCATTTACTCCAAAAGGAAAATTATTTTGTTGATTATTCATATTATTAAATAATTGATTTTGTTCAATTGAAATTGGCATATTATAAATATTAGTTGGTATTCTATTATAATTTTGTTGTTGTTGAATATAATTTTTATTCATTATCATTTCATTAGGAATAAATTGATTCATATTTGTATTTCCTAAATTAATATGTCTATTTATATTGTCTTGTGATTCTATTATTCTATTCATATTTGAATAACTTGATTGTGATAAATCATCTGTTGTTGTTTCTGTTGATTTTTCATCTTTTTTTTCTGTTTCATTTTGTTTTATTGAATTTATATATAACATATTTTGATTTGGAATTGAATTTAATAACATATTTTGTCCTTTGTTTATATTTTGTTTATTTTGATTTTGTTGATTTTGAAAATTAAAATTTTGATTATTTAAATTATTTGGATTTAAATTAATATTTTGTTTATATTGTTCATTTGAATTATTATTATTAATATTTTGAATATAATTATTATTATTATTAACATTATTATTATTTGTGTTTACATTATTATTATAATTTAAATTATTATTATTTATTTCTTTTGGTCTTTGTTGTTGAGTATTAATTGGATTTTTTTTATGTTGTTTATTATACATTTGAGGATGATTATTTTGTTGATTTTCAAACATAAATTCATCTTTCATATTTTCTTTTCTTTTTCTTTTTGGTTTTTTATATCCTTGAGGACTATTTGTTCTTTGTCTATTATCAAATTCTTCATTTTGATTTTTTCCTTGATAATTTGTATATCCTTTTTTATGTTTTCTGAAGTTTTGATAATTATTATTATATTCATTTACGTTTTGACTTTGTAATTTATCGTCTAAATTATTTACATTCTGATTTCCTCTTTGAGATTGGTCTTTATAATTTTTTGAGTATCCTCCTTTCTTTCCTTGTTTTTGTATTTGATTTTGATTTTGCATTTCTTCTTTCATTTGATTTTGATCATAAAATTGGTAATCTTGTCTTTCTTGATTAGTCATTTTTTTTATTTAATAATTTATTAGATTCTTTTTATTATTTTCTTAAATTTATAAAATTAAATATTCATTGTTTTATTTCATTTTTTTCTTAATTTTAAAAAAATAAAAAATATTAAATTGATACACTATTAAATCATTAAATTATATATATTAAATAATTATTTTACTTCATTATTATTTGTATAAGAAGCAATTTCAGACCAAACATTAAAAGAATCATTTAAAGTAGGATAAATTTGCTCAGAAAAAATTTTAACATTATCTACAAATTTTTTAGCATTTATATTATTAATTCTATTTAATTCTTCAGTATACATCCAATTAGTATAATTTAATTGTTTATGTAAATTATTTTCAATTTGAGTTTCTCTTGTACACATTTTATTAAATGCATATTTTTTATCTCTCAATAATAGAAGATTATCAACTGAATTATATTCATCTAAAATTTCATATTTTGTAATATCTCCATTTTCCCATAAATTTTCCTTTTTTGAAATTAATCTATTATGTTCATAATCATACTTATTTTTTATTATATCTCTTTCTAAAAATAATTCATTAAAAGATTCAGTTTCCATATTTATATATTTATAAAAATCTTTTATGTTATTTTTTATTATTTCATTTTGATTAAATAAAATTCTTTTCCAATTTTTAAAAAACACACTTAAAATTTCATAAGTTTTAGTAATTTCTTCTTTAATATTAATTCTCTTATTTAAATTAAATAAATTATTAAAATCTTTATAAACTTCATCTAAATTCATACAAGCAGCAGAAATATTATAATAATAATTTTTCAAATTATAATTTAACCTATCTAAAACTTGATTTTGTAATTGAAAATAACTAGAAATATTTTTATAATATTGATTATTATTATCTTCAATTAATTTAACAACACCTTCAAAATTTTTAATATCTTCAATAAAATTAGAAGGAGAAAAAGAATTAATTTCTTTCATTTTTGCTTCAAATTGAGTTCTATCTTGTAAAGATAAAAAAGAAATTAAAGGTTCACTTGTTTTAAAAATTTCATTTTCACAAACAGAATTAATAAACTTATTTAAAAATTTCATTCTTTTTTCTACAAAATCACTTTCAAATCTTCTTGAACCTATTTTTTTATTTGGAATTGGTGGACAAAATATTTTAGGATATAATTTTCTTAAATTATATCTTAACCATTCAAAATCTGAATATCTTCTATAAACTAACCAATTTGTTATATTTGTATATATTTCATATTGAGTATAACTTACTTGAAAATATGATGCTGAAATTACTTTTGGATTTTTTATTTCTATTATTACTTTTTTATCATTTAATATATTTTTATCTAATTTTTTACAATTTATTTCTATTATTTCATTTGATGTTTGAATTTGGGTATTTTGAATTTGTGAAATTTGAGTGTTTAAATCATTTTCAAAATTTATTTTTTTTTCTTTTTCTTTTTCTTCATTTATTTTTATTTCATTTTCATCTATTCTGTAATTTACATCTTGATGATATTTTATATATTCATCTACTATTTGTTGAAATTCTGATATTGTCCATCTATTTAAATTATTTCCATCTATTCTTTTTGCTTTACAAAAATCTAAGAAATGGTCTTTATTGTAGTTTTTGTTTATTATTTTTAATTCCATTATTTTTTGTTTTATTTCTAAATCATTCTCGTAGTTTTCTATATTTTTTGATAAAGGATTATATGATTCAGTCATTTATTTAATAAATTGTATTTTTTTTATATTATTTTGTTTTAATTTTTTTAATTCAATTACATAAAAGAAATTATTAATATAATCTATAATATATTATTTTTATTTTATTTCTAATTTTCTTATTTATATTTCTTTTTTATTTTTTTTAATGATTAATGATATTATTAGGTAATTTTATTCTTTAAATCAATAATTTAAATATTATTGAATTTATAAATTAATTATTTATTAATTTTTATTTCTTCTTCATCTATATTTTTATTTATATTATCTAATTCTTCATCAATACCTTCAATTATAAAATCTCTATCAATTAATCTTGACCATTCTAATCCACTTAAATCTAAACTTTTAATACTAGGAAAATATATAATTTTAAACAAATTTTTTTGGCAAAAAGTAATAAATAAATTATCTTTATAATTAGATAAAGAAAAAGATTTAATCAAAATATTTTTAGTTTTAATTTTCCTAGTCCAAAACTCAATCGAAGTATCATTATTAAAAATAATATTCCAATACCAAATATTAAAAAAAGTGCTTATGAAAATTCCAGCCATACATAAAATTGTAACAAAAGTAAAATGATCAGAGTAATTTTCTTTAGAACTAAAAAATAAATATACACTCATTATAGTATTTTCAACACAAAAAAACCATAAATGAAAAAGAAATAATACAAAATATTTATAATTATTTAAACCAACACAATTATTAATCCAAGGACAATGATGATCCATTCTTAAAATACATTCATTACAAATAGTACAATGATGAGTTCTTAATGGTTTTATTTCATTACAAATTTTACAAAAATTAAATTTTGGATTTATTGAATTATCATAATTACTTTCTTTTAAAATATAATTTAAATTTATTAATCTAGTATAATATGGATTTAATTTATATTTAAATTTTTTACTATTTCTTATATCTTTAACTGAACCAGGTTTGATTAAAGTGACTAAAATATAATTAAAAACCATTTCAAAATATGATATTAAAAATAATGGAAAAATTATTATTATTATAAAAAATGAAGTTATTGTCTTTGGTTCAGAAAACCAATATGGTATTAAATTTGTAATAAAAGATAATATTACAGTAATAAAAAAACAAAAAAATGCAATTATAAAACAAGGTCCAATTATATTTACCCATTTTGATACTATATTAAATATTATTTGAATAATATTTTCAAAAATTTCTATAAATTTATCTAATTTTGATTTTGGTGTCAAACTTTTTATTATTTGATTTGGTTTATATAGAATCACAGCTTCTGATTCAATTTTATTATCTTGTATATCATTTTTATTCATAATAATTTTTTTGAATTCAAATAAAAAAAAATATTTTAAAAAAAATATTAAAAAAAATAAACATAATATAATAAATTAATAAAAACATGCTTAAAGAATTAAATATGCCATTAAATCAAAAATATCAAAAAAGAAAAATACAATCAAATAAAATTATTAAAAATAATTCATCTACAAATAAAAATATAATAAAAATTGGTTTAGAAAATTCATTATCACCATCATATAATTCAACTCTAGGAGACACTCCAAATTATTCAAAAATTGATAAGAAAAGTATAAATAGTAATCATAGTAAAAGAAGAATAAAATCAATTATATTTAATAAAGGAAAAAGAGATTATAATAATGTTATAAATAATAATCAAAAAAAGAATAAAAATAAAATTTCATATGAACCTTTTGAAAATTTAAAGAAATTTGAAAAATCATTATTTAATCATCATTCATATCCTTATTCCTATTCTTCTGATTTAAAAAATTTTTCTTTTGAACTAAATGGAAATAAAAAAACAAATTATTTAAAAAAAAAATATATGAATCAATTTTTAAGATGTATTAGTCAAGATAATTTAAATACAAAAATAAATGAAAATATTATTAAAAAAGCAAAAGATGATTATGATAATAATTTAAAAAATTTATCAAGTTTAATTGATGAAATAAATAATAAAGGTTTTAAAAGAAATGCTTCATTAATAATTGAAAAAAAAAATAAAATAAATACTTTAACAGAAAAATTATCTCATTTAAATTTTGAAATAAATCAATCAAAAAGAAATTTAAATAAATCAAATATTTCAAGTAGTAAAACAATATATGATAATTATAATATTAAAAGACAAATTGAATCAGTTTCAAAAGAAAGAAAACAAAATTTGATTTATTTAAAAAATATTAGAAATGGAATAAAATTAATTCCAGAAAAAATAAAAAAATTAAGAAAAGAAACTATGTTAATGAAAGGTGAAACTTTTGAATTATTAAATAAAACAAAAAATTATGAAAATGAAATTCAAAAATTAAATTTATTAATTTCAAAAAGTAGTAGAAATTTAAGAGGAATTGGGTCAATTAGAAATAGTTTAAATAAAGGAATTGATACTAAAAAAAAAGAAATCAATGATTGTATGAAAAGTTCAAATAATTTTATGATTAATGTTTATAATATTGTAGATAATGAAGATAATTTTTACAAAGAATAAATAATTTATAAATATCATATATTTTTTTAGGATATTTTTTTTCATTTAAAATATAATAATAATTGTTTTTCAATTATTTTATTTTTAATTTAAAAAAAATTTAAATGAAAATTAAATATTTAATAATAAATTTATTTCAATTTATAAAAAAAACTACTAAAATAAACTAATAAAATAATAATAAGAATGAAGCAGATAAAGAAATTAAATTCTGAAAAAATAAAAAATGAAAATGAAAATAATTTTAAAAAGGTTAAATCAAAAGCAATAAATGATAATAATGAAAATTTTAATAATATAGAAAATATAATGTTAAATTTAACAGAATCAGATAGAGAAGAATTTAAAAATCACAATGAAAAAATCGATAAAGACGAGTAAACATTAATTTTTTATAATTATATTTTAGATTAAATAATATATCTAATTTATTTAAACATAAGAATAAAAAACAAAATGATTATTTAAATAAACAAAAAGATGAATTCTTTATATATAATAAAATAATTAAAAATCAAAAAAATCAAAATTCAAGTACTGAATATATTATAAGTAAAACAAATTCAAATCAATATAATAGAACCAATTATTTAGATAATGGTTTTATAATGGAAAATTCAAATAATAAATCTTTTAAAAATGAAAAAGTACAAAATAAATTAAAGGAAAATTGTGAAAAAATATCTGAAAAAATGAAAAAAATGAAAAACATGAATGAAAATATAAATAATAGTATGAAATCTAAAACACATAAAAATCAAAATGAAGTAAAATTTTCGTGTTGTAGTAAAAATTAATATTATATATAAAAATAAATTTTTTAAGCAATATAATATTTATTTATTGTAATTATAAAAAATGAAAAAAAATTAAAAAAAAAACTAATTTCTAATTAAAAAAAAATTTAAAATATTAATTATTTAATTTAAAATGGAACACATGCAAAAATATAAAATTGAAGATGAATCATTTAACAAAGATGAAAATGAAGAAGAAATAAATCAAAATAACAATTCCAATATAATACCAAATCAATCCGATGTAATATTAACAAATTCAAATAACAACTTTGGTCAACTTTCAAAAATAAATAATGAAAATGAAAATTTAAATCAAATACTTCAAAAAAATACAAATTCTCAAAATTTAAATAATAACATATTAGAAGTGAATCTTTCTAATATGGATTTAAATGATAATGATTTATCTAATATTCCACAACCAAGTGGACAAAATGAATCAAATCATAATCAAGAAACTTATCATCATGTTCAAATAATTGATGAAGATGTAGAAAATTTTAAAAGAAGATTAGATATTATGATAAAAAATTTTAGAACTGATACTTTAAAAGATTTTATGAGTATTAAAAGAAATTTATTAATTGAACAAAAATCTGTTATTGAAAGCGAAAGACAAAAATGTGATGCATTATTAAGTACAAAAAGTGATTTAATTGAACATTTAAAAGATGATTTAGCAAAAACACAAAAATTATTAAATTCACAAATTATTATTAAAGAAAGAATTAATGATATTATTTTTAGACAAAAATTTAATTCATATTCTAAAAAGTTAAAATCACTTGCTTTTTATAATGTATTAAAAAAATATCATGATAAAAAAAAATTGAAAAAAGACAAAGAAAAAAAAATAAAAAAACGTTATAACGATAATTTAAAACATTTCATATTTGATAATTTAAAAAGAAATTGGAAAGAAATGAAAATATATAAAATAGTATCAGCAAAAGAAAAAGAATGTCAAGATAAATTAAATGAAATGGCTCAATATTACGGAAAAGAAATATCCGATTTAAGAAATAAATTATCAGAAGCAAATATAAAAAATGAACAATTATTAGCATCTCGTAATTTAATACAAGAAAATTTAAAAAAAGTAGTAATGAGAGGAGTAATGGCAATGAATATGGAAGCAATGAATGTTTTAGATACAAATCAAATAAAAACTGATTTAGTATCAAATACTGCTTCAAATATAGTAAATGACTTAAATTTAACTGGAAATATTCAAAATAAAAATAATAATATTAATAATAAAACTATTAATTCAAATAATAATCAATTTCAAGTTAATCAAAGTTTTCAACCAAATAATGAAATTTTAATTAATAATACTAATAATATTAATAATAATAATCCTGTTGTTAAAGATGCAAATTGGGTAAATGCAAGTTCAGTTCCTATGAATATGAAAAATAATTTATTAATTAATTCAAATAATGAAGAATATAATATGGAAATTCATGATACTGAACATGCTGATGTTTTTAATGATAATGATTTAGGTGATGATTTAAATAGTAGACCTTATAATTTAATTCCAACAAATCCAGTTGAAAGAAATTATATTCAAAATAATAATTTTCCTCAAGATATACAACCAATTAGTCATTTTCCTCAGAATAATTCTCAAAGTTATTATGATGAAATGCAAAAGAGTAAGTTTTATTTTTTTTTTATAATTTTTTTAATTACTTTTTTTAGATTTGGCTAATATTAAAAATGAATTTAGTGCAATTAAACAAAGCCCTGGTTCTATGATGGAAGAAGATTCTTTTAATAATTCTGGTTTTATGAATCCATCATATCAACAACAAAATATTTTTAATATGAATATGAATAATATGAATAATGTTGCTTCAAAAATTTCAAATTATTCAACAGTTTCTAATACTAATATTATGGTAAATAATAAAAATATTTCTAATTCAAATATTAATAATTCAATTAAGAAAAATGTAAATGTTGGAAATAATAATATTAATAATAATAAAAAGAAACCTTTGGTTGCTCCAAGTGGACCTAGTGTTACTGTTAATAATAATAAACAAAATATAATTTCTAAAGGAATTAATAAGACATCAAGTAAGAAAGTAATAAATAAAAAATAAAAATTAAAATTTATAAAAATTATATCTATTTTTTAAATAATTAAAAATTAAAAAAAAAAAATAATTTTTCATAATTTTTATTTTAAAATGTCAGAAACAAAGACTTTTGAAGAAATGTTTCTTTCATCAAACGAAGAAGAAAGATTAAAAGTATCAAAACTTCGAATATTAATAGTAGGAAATATAAAATCAAATTTTATGTTTGTAGAAAAATTAAAAGAATGGCAATTATCAAATTTAGAATATTTTGATTATATATTTTTTGTAGGAAATTTCTTAAATTTAAAACCAGGAACCCAAAGCAAAGAAGAAATAATACCAAAAAGTGAAGCAGAAATAACAGGATTAATAACATTTTTAGAAAATATAAATTTAAATATGTATTATATAGGAGGATGCACAGATCCAATTACATTATTTAGATTAAATGCTCCAGTTTTAACAATGAAATCTACTAATTTACATAAAAAATATTTAAAATTAGCAAATGATTTATATGTTTTTGGAATGGGTGGTTCAATACCAACTTTTATTAATAATTATAATAATGAAAATGGCTTTTTGAAACCTTTTAAAAATTATAATTATGATTATGAATATTCAAGTGGTTTTCCTTATAATGATAATAATTCTAAATATTATGGTAGTGATAAATTATTTATTAATGAATTTAAACAAGCATTTTCTGAATTGGAAAAAGAAATAAAGGAAAATAATAGTACTAAAAATATTAAATTTATTCTTATTTCTAATATGGGACCTTTTTCTAGTCCTACTACTTATTTTAATATAAATAATAATTCTATTGTTTTTAATGGAAGTAAACAATTAGAAAAAGAAATATTTAATATTAAAAATATTATTTTGAATATTCATGGGAATAATAATTGTGGAAAAGGACTTAGTTATATTGGCGATAAATGTATTATTAATCCAGGGAATTTGCATGATGGGGAGTTTGTTATATTAAATTTAGAAAGAGATCAAAAAAGTCAAGATTGGAAAGTTAAAAATGTTAATTTTAAAAAATTAGTTTGATAAAAATAAAAATATAAAAATATAAAATTACAAAATTACAATTACTTAACTCAATTTTTCAAATTTGAATAACAATGTTTATCTATTCAAATTATCACATAAAGAGTTAAATAAAAGTATAAATGTATTATTTATTATAAATATATCATAAAATAAACTTTATTTTATTTTTAAATTTTAACAAAATGAGCACCTTTTTGAGTAAGCATTTGTATTAAATCATTAATATTAGGAACATCACCAGTATCTAATTTAGACCAAATTTGTTTTCCATTATAAAAAATTTCAAAAGCGCCTGTATTATAAATTTGATTTTGTATAAAATTACCAAGAATAAAAGTTAAAAAGAAAGTACGCAATTTATTCTCTCCAATCCAATCAATTATATCATTTGGAAATATTGAAGTTAAAATTGGTTTTATTACATTTATTAATAATAATATTGTAAATATTAAAAATTGAAAACCCATTATTGAATATGATAATGTTTTCCTAATAGAAGATAAAGGATATTCTTCTCCATTAACAATTACATTTTTAAAATTTCTCTTCATGATATTTTCAATTTCCATGAAGTAACTTCTATAAGATCAAGATTGACAAAATTGAATAGTTAAATAAATTAAATTTGAATTTTTTAAATTATCATTGTTATTTTTTTCAGTATAACAATATATTGATTGAATAAAAGAGAGAATAAATGCAATTTTTATCATACAAATTAAAGTATGTTTCTGCATTTATTAAGATATTATTTAATTAAGAATTTATATATATTAAAAAATATTAAAAAAAATTAATTATTTTCTGTTATTGTAAAAGTTTTATATGCTCTTTCTTTTAATAAAAGACCATATTCTTTTGGATTTAATATTAATTTAATAATTATTTCTTTTTCATCTAAATATGATACAGATTCTGATGATGATGAAAAATTAATTATTTCATTTTCATTTGTATTTGAATCATCTTCTGCATAATATTTATAAAAATCTTTTTTAAAATTTAATGATTTTGAATTGTTTTCTTCTCCAAAAGGTGAAAATGATATTCTTTTATTATCATTTTCATTTTGCTTTAAACTTTTTTTTGGTTTTTTAAAAGAATTATTTATATTTAATTCTTTTTCTAAATTAATATTATTATTATTTGAATTTTTTTCTTTATCAATTTGATAAAATTTAGAAGATTTTCTATCATTAATATAAGTTTTTTTAATTAAATTAGAGAGATAAGTATCATCTTCATCTTCATTACTAAAAAAATTATTTTCTTCTTTTTGAAATTCCATATTATGTTCTTTTTTATTCTGAATAGGAGAAACTGGATTATTATCATTAATAGTAAAATTACTTATTCCTTCTTTCTTTATTTTTTTATTTTCAACATTAAAAAAATTCTTATTTGATGTATTAACAATTGCATCTCTTGCAGGTTGAAAAAAAGAATTTTTTGGACTTTCTGGTTTTTGAATTACTTTTTTTATTGTTGATATTATTGAATCTTGTTTTTTAAAAGTTTTTCTTTTTGTTGTTGTTTTTTCTTTATGATTATCCATTACTTTTTTTTTTGAGTTATCATTATTATTTTCATTTTCATTTTTTGAATGATTTAATGTTTTTTCTTTATTTTTAAAACTTTTAAATGTTTTAAATGAAGTATAATCTGTTTTTCTTTTTGATAAATTAAAATTTAAATTCCTACTTTTATTATTAGATTTATTATCTTTTTCTTCTTTTTCTTTTTTATCTAATAAATTAAATAATTTATTCATTTCTTTTGGAACTATATTATAAATAGGAGTTTCTCCTTTGTATTTTTCATCATCATCAATGTCTTTTAAAGTATTTAAATCAATATCAATATTTTTAAAATATTTATCCATTGTAGTTGAATTTAATTTATCACTTGGTGTTATTAATAATATTTTCCTTAATTTAATTTTACCTTTTTCAAAATTTAATACATATGGTTTATCAAAATTATCTTCTAAAAAAGCATCTACTTCAGCTATTCTCTCTTCTATACTTTTTCTTAAATTTAAAAATTCTTTTCTAAATGATTCTTTTTTTGTTGTTTGGATATTTTTAATTAATTCCATATATTCATTTCTAACTTGTTCAATTTCATCCATAAAATTTTGAAAATAATATCCTCTTAAAGTTTTCCACTTCATGATAAAATTTAAAAAAAACCAAAATTAAAAATAATTAAAATCACAAAAATAAAAAAAAAATTAGAAAAAAAAAAAAATAAAACAATCAACAAAAAATAAAAAAACTATAGAAAAAAAATCCAAAAAAAAAAAATTAAACAAAAATAAATAAAAAAAAATATAAAAAAATCCTAATGTCCATTAGGATATTCACAAACTTGTCTTCCATCAGGATATTTAATTTCTTTATATCCATCTTCATGTTCCAAAGTAATAATACCATTTTTATCAATTTTTTGTACTTTTCCATCTAAATAATAAGTTTCTTCATAACCATCAGGTAAAATATATCTTAAACTTCCATCAGGAAAAGCAATTTGTTTCGTTCCATCAGGATAATGTTTTTCAATTTGTCCATTATCAAATTTAAAAACTTGTAATTTATCAGAATAAGTAGTTTGAATTGTTTTTGCATCATTAAAAAAATAAACTGTTTTTATATTTGGAAATATTTGTTTTATATCACCATTATTAAAATATACTACTTGATATCCATCAGAAAAAATTTCTTTACGAACTCCACTTTTAAATATTATTTCTTTTTTTTCATTATCATAATATTTTATTATTTTTCCATCATCTGTTCTTTCTGTTTTTAGTAATGTAAATATTGGTTTGTGGTATTTATCTGGGAATTTTAAATCATATGTTTCATCTTCTTCTTCTTCATTTTCATTTTGAGAGTTAAATTTTTGTTTTTTTTGATTTTCATTTATTTCTTCATCATTTATATTTTGTGGATTTGATTCAGTATAATCAAAGTTTAACATTAAATCATTTTCTCCTTTATTTTCTGTATATATGTAATTTGAATTGTTATTATTTATATTATTTGTATTATTTTTTATGTTGAAATTACTATTATTTGTTATTTTTTGGGATTTTCTTCCTCTTTTTGAATTTGGTATTTCATTACTATTGTTATTGAAATCATTATTTAAATTTATATGATTAACTTCTAAATTTCCTTTACTTTTAGATTTTCGAAGTGAATTGTTTCTTGTATTTTTATTTGATGATATTTTTTTTATAATGTCATTTAATTCCATTATTTTAGTATTTGCTTCTTCTAATTGTTTTTTATATTTATCTAATAATATTTTATTATTAATATCTTTCTTTTTTGTATCTTCTTGAATTTTTAATAATTGATTTCTTAATTGTTCAATTAATTCTTTGTCTTTAAGAGATGATGATTGATTATTTTGAGTTCTTAATCTTAAATCAGTAAATTGTTTTTGATCATATGATAATTGTTTTCTTTCTTTAGATAATTTCTTTAATTCATCATCTTTATAATTTTCAAAATTTAACATTTCTTGTTCTTTTTTTTTATTGAAATCCCTTGTTTCACTTTGTAATTTCATATTTAATTGTTCATAATTTTCTCTTAATTTTATAACTCTTGCATTTTCTTTTTTTAATAATTGAATTTGTTTATTTAAATCATTTAATTGTTCTTTATATAAATCATTACTATTTTTAGATTCACTTATTAATTTACTTAATTCTTCAAAATGTTCTTTCTTATTTAATTCATTATTTTCATTATTTGAAATAATTGATTTATAATCTTCTTCTTTAATTTCTTTAATTTCATTATTAATATTTATATTTGGGATATTTTTACTACTATTATAACTATTATTATTATTAATATTAATATTATTATTAATACTTTTTTTATTTTTTATAAAAGAATTATTTACACTTTGATTTTTTTTAGGTTTAATTGGAGAAGGTTCTAATTTTGGTGTTGGATTATTACTATTATTATTATTTGAATTAATCTTTTTTTTATATGGAATATTTATTGATGATGATATTGGTTTTGTATTTGTAATTGAATTATTATTTGACAAAAAATTATTATTTTGTTGAACTCCAACATTTAAATTTAAATTTCTTGGTTTTTGTATTTTTGATGTTGATCCAAATTCTAATCCTGAAAAAAGATTTTTTGAATTATTATTTTTCATATTATTATTATTAAAATTTTCTGGATTTGATTTTTTCATTTCATCATTTTCTTCTTCTAATATATTAAAATTAGTTTTACTCCATTTTGATTTAGTATTCTCATTTATAAATATATCTTTATCATTATTTTCATTTTCTTTTTCTTTTTTATTTAAATTATTATAAAAATTTCTTAAATTCTTCATATCAGTTTCAATATTTTTTGGAACATCAGGTTTATTATTATTTTTATTTACATATTCATTTTTTTTACTTTCAATTTTATTTTTTTGTTTAGATTCTTTTATTTTTTCTTTTTCTAATTTAACTTTATCATCTTTATCATCTCCTTTATTAAATGAATTATTATTTTTAAAATTATCAGAATAATATTTATACTTTTTAATTTCTCCTTTTTGAGGTTTTGAAATTTCAATTTGTTTCTTTACTCTATTAGGAGTAAATTTTCTAATAGGTTTATTTTGTGAAATTGATTGAGGAATATTTTTTTCAATTTCTAAATTTTTTTCTAATAAATCCAAA
Source organism: Isotricha sp. YL-2021a (assembly GCA_023806865.1). Classification (NCBI taxonomy): domain Eukaryota; phylum Ciliophora; class Litostomatea; order Vestibuliferida; family Isotrichidae; genus Isotricha; species Isotricha sp. YL-2021a. Next base: position 51,432 of record JAJJLH010000153.1, read on the forward strand.
AAATTACTTGTTCCAGATTTAATAGGAATTTCATCAAAATTAGGAACTGGTTTTGGAGGAGGAAGTTTCTTATCAAAAAGTTCAGGTAATTTTTCATTATTATTTATTGTTTCTTTATTTTCAGTTGTTTCTATATTGTTTATTGTTTCTGTATTTTCTTCTATATCCTTTATTTCATTTATATTATTTATTTCTTCTTTTGTATATTCTATTTCATCTTTTTTATCATTTATTTCTTTTGTTTTATTTATTTCATCTTTTAATTCTTTTATTGTTTCTTTTTCTTCATTATCATCATTTTTATTTATGTTTTTCTCATTATCATTTATTTTGTTTATTATTGTTGTAATCATATTATTTTCTGTTTTTTTTTGTTGAGGTTCTAATTTTACTTCTTCAATATTTTCATTTTTAGTTTCTTTAATTTCTTCTTTTTTTTCAAAATCTAAACTTTTATTTTCTCCTCTTTTTATTCTTGGTTTTGTTTCTTTCTTTTCTAATTTAATATTTTGGTTATTTTCTTTATTTAATTCTTCATTTATATTTTTATTTTCAATTTTTTCTTCTTTTTTAATTTCTTTTATATTATTATCATTATTTATTATTATTTTATTATTAAGATTATTAATTATTTGAGAAGTTTGATTTTCATTTTTATTGATTTCATTTTTCAAAAGTTCCTTTTGTTTATCAAGCATTTGATTCATATTCATAAATTTTTGAAATAATATAAAAGCTTCTAACATTTGTTTTTGATCTTTTATTCCATTATTTGAATTCATTATTGGATTTGCCTGCATTAATTTCATTATAGTTTCAATATTATTCATATCATTATATTGATTATTTACATTTTGACTATTTTCCATATTGAATTTAAATACTTTATATAAATTTAAAATACAAATCAAATTATTTTCAAATATAAAAAAAATAGATGAAAAAAAAAAATTATAACTTCAAAAAAAATAATTTAAAAAAAAATAAATATAAATATCCACAAAAATAAATTTAAAAAATATATATATTAAAATGTCTGAAGGAATAGAACGTGTTGTAAATACAGAAACAGAAAATTCAGAAATAGAAGTAAATATTCCAAAATTAATAGAATACATTTCTAATTTATCAATGTTAATGATTGATATTGATAAAGATAAATTAATATCATTTCTAAATGAACAAAATCATCTAAATTTAGTAAAAAAATTTTCAATAGATCCAAATTTAAAATTACTTGCAATAACAAAAAATGAAAATGAATCAAATGACGAAGACTCAAAAGAACTTTATTTAGAATTTGAACTTCAATATCGTCCAATTAAAACATCAACAATAATATTTATAAAAAAATCTCCAAATATAAACATAACAAATATAAAAACAATAAAAAAAGATTTACAAGTATTAAATTTTTCAAGTGAAGGAATAGACAATAATATATTTCAAAATATGCAAAATTATATTCAAACAGCATTTTATCCTTTATTTAATTCATTTTCAGATAAGAAATTAAGTGAAAAAAATGATACTCAAAATCTTCGTTTAGATGCGATTAGAACAGTAAAAAAAAATATAAATGAATTAGTAATTTCATTATCTCAAGCTCAAAAAAATTCAAATATTCCAATTGTAAAATTAGAAACTGAAAAAGGTTTAAAAGAAAAAATAGATGAAATAAGAAATAAAACAGGGAAAGAACCTTCAATTGAGGAATTAGCTAAAAATTGTAATGATGATTATATAACAAAATTAAGTGAAATTATTAATAAATGGAAAGCTGATATAAGTAGTTTAACTAAATTTGAAAGAAATGTTTATGAAGGTGATACAATGGATGAAATTAATTTTTGGAGAGATTATGAAATTACTTTAAAAAATGTTAAATTACAAATTGAATCCCCTGAAGTAAAAATTACTTTAGGTTTGGTTGCTAATGCTAAAAAGTTTTTTATTACTAAAAGTTTTGAAGAAGATTCTAAATTAGATGAACCTATTAAGAAAGTAGAATTTAATAATTCATTATTAAAAGAATTACCAATTTCACCTTTGTTAGTTTCTAATAAAATTCCTGATATTACTATATATTTACAAAAGATTTTTGAACATATTAAAAATAAAATGAAAATTTCTTGGTATCCTGTTCAGAGAATGGTTAATTTAATTGAAGTTATTTCTAGAGATTTAAATTCACATTTAATTATTGTTTTAGGAAATAAATTAATGATTATGAAATATCCAGATTTTATAAAATTATATCAAGAATGTAAGACATTATTCAAAGAATGGGATGATGAATATGAAAAAATAAAAAAGGAAATTTCTGTAATAATAAAATTCAGAAATGAAAAAAGTTTAATAACATATCCAAAAGGATTTGAACATGATAATTTAAAAAAGAGATTAAAAGAATTAAAAAAATTTAGAGTAGAACATCAAAATTTAATAGAAATCACAACAAGTTTAAATGGTGGAAATGAAACAGAAAATAATAATAATTTAATAAAAGAAATTCAAAATGCATATGATAAAATGTCAGAAATTAATATTTTAGACTTATCTAAAAATGGTGAAATTAATTGGGTTAATGCAAAAAATGAATATTTTAAAGTCACTGAAAAAATTGAAAGTCAAATATCAAATTCTCTTAGTGATCAATTAGCAAGTGCAGAAACTGTTAATGATAAATTTAAAATATTTAATAAATTTTCTAAATTAATGAAAAGACCAAGAGTACAAAATGCAATTCAAGAATATCAAACTCAAATTATTGAATCAATTGAAAAAAATTTAGTAGATTTAAGAGATAAGTTATTAAGTGGATATGAAAATGATTCTGCTTCTTTAATGAGTAAAATTAAAGGTATTCCTGATGTAAGTGGAAAAACTATTTGGTACCATCAATTTAATAGAAAAGCTAATGTTTATAAAAAAAGAATTGAAGTTATTTTAGGTGAAAATTGGGAAAGTTCAAATAATGGGAAAAAATTAAAAGAAATTATTGATTTTATAATTGGAAATTCAAATCAAAAATCAAAAGATTTAGATAAATTTAGTAATTCTGTTATTCAATTAGATTCATCAAATTATAATTTAGATAAATTATATTTAATAGAAAAAAAACAAAATAAATATGAAATTAGGGTTAATTTTGATCCAAAATTAGTTGATTTATTTCAAGAAGTTCGTTTAATTCAAAAATTTAAACAAGTACCATCAATTGTAGTATCTCGTTCAATGGAAAATAAAACAAATTATCCTTTTGCTATTGCATTAGGAGATGCCTTTAGAACATTTAATAATTGTTGTGAAAAAATTAAAAGTGAACCAAAAATAACAAAATTAATTGCAAAACAAAAAAGTGATATTCAAGAAATAATAAAAGCAAATGTACAAACAACTTGGTCAAATTTTCCAAAATTAGATAAATTCACAAAAGATATATGTGAGAAAGTATCATCATTTGAAGAAACAGTTCGTGATTTAATAACAAAAATAGGAGAAATTGAATCATTATTTGTACAAATTCAAAAATCTCCTTTAGAAAAAAATTTTATAAATGAAAAAATACATAATATCCAAAAAATAATTGATGAAATAGTAACATGTTCAAATATGAAAATATGGATTAAAGAAATTGATTCTCGTTTAGAGGCAATTTTAATAAAAAAATTAGAACAAGTTATCACAACTTGGATAGATGAATTTAAAGCACCTAAACCTTTAGAAAGTGCAGTTTTATTAAATGAATGTGAACCACTAAAAATAAAAATTACTGATCAAGTTATTAATATTCAACCTTCTTTACAAGAATCAAGAGAATTTTGGTATAATCAATTAAATCAAGCTATGGCAATTATATTATCTAATAAGAGATTAAGTTATAGAATTATTACTAAAAAAGAAGTTAATTATGAAAAAGAAACTACTTATCGTGATATTATAAAATTAATTGATGCAGAACTTTTAAGAAATACTTATAAAGAGATTGAAGAACAATTTTCTAAATGTGAAGATTATGTTAAAACTTGGTTATCTTATCAAGTTTTATGGGACATTCAACCTAAAACTATTTTTGATAAATTAGGTGATGATATGGAAAAATGGCAACAATTAATGATTGAATTAAAAGAAGAAAGAAAGACTTTTGATAATTCTGAATCAGAAAAAATTTTTGGGGCTATTTGTATTAATTATAGTGCAGTTCAATCAAAAGTAATTGGTAAATATGATGCATGGCATAATGAAATTATGAATAAATTTGCTGATACTACAAATGAAAATTTAAAATCATTTTTCAATATTATTACAAATGCAAGAACAAAATTGGAAAATTGTAATTTTGATAATCCAGATAATGATTTAATTCAAATAATAACAGATATTCAAGAAATAGAAAAAAATATGAAAAAATGGGGAGAAGAATTAACAAGATATAAAAATTGTAAAAATATATTAGATAAACAAAAATATTCTTTTACAAATGAATTTATTGATATGGATAAAGTAGAAAATGAATGGTCAAAATTAAAGCAGATTTTAGAAAAAAAAACAAAATTAATGGAAGATCAATTACCTACATTAGAAGCTAGAATAAAAGCAGATGAAAGTAGATTGAATGATAAAATAAAAAAATTAGAAAACTTTTGGAATGAAAAAAATCCAGAGAAAGCAAGAACACCATCTGAAGCATTGAAAATAATAAGTGAAGCAAATAATCAATTATTAAATGTAAAAGATGACTATGAAAGAAATTGTAAAGCTAAAGAATTATTAAATATGGATATAACTGATAAAAATAGATTAAATCCAATTGAAGAAAATATTACTAATTTCAGAGATGTTTGGTCAGTATTAAATAATATTTTTAGTAAAGTTGAAGTTCATAAAGATACTCTTTTTGTTGCTGTAAATCCAGAAAAAATTAAAAAAGATATTGAAGAAGCTATTAATGAATTAGCAAATTTACCTGGTAAATATAGAGGTTATGAAGCAACTGATATTGTAACTAAGAAATTAAATCAAATGAAGAAAGAAAATAATATTATTTCTGATTTAAGAACTGATGCTATTAAAACTGATAGGCATTGGCCTAAGATTTTAAAATTGTTGCAAATTAAAAAAAATTATAATGATTTAATATTAGATGATTTTTGGAATTGTGATTTAGAAAAGAAAAATAAGAAATTATATGAAATTATTAATCAAGCAACTGGTGAATTAGTTTTAGAAAATTATATAAAAAAATCAAAAGATTTTTGGGAAGAATATGAACTTGAATTGGTTCGTTATAAAGATAAATGTAAATTAATAAAAGGATGGGATGATTTATTTACAAAATTAGATGAACATATTAATAGTTTTCAATCAATGTCAAATTCTCCTTATTATGGTGTATTTAAAGATTTAATAGAACCATCAAAAGATAAATTAGAAAAAATAAGATTATTATTTAATGAATGGGTTGATATTCAAAGAAAATGGGTTTATTTAGAAGGTATATTTTTTGGTAGTGCTGATATAATGAATGAATTACCTGCTGATTATAATAAATTTAAATCAATTGATAGTGAATTTACACAATTAATGAAAAAAGTTTCAAATAAACCATTAATTTTTAAAGTTATGGAAATTCCAAATTTAAAAAGTACTTTAGAAGAAAAAATAAAAACAGCATTAGAACGTATTCAAAAAGCTTTATATAATTTCCTTGAGAAACAAAGACAAAATTTTGCTCGTTTTTATTTCATTGGTGATGAAGATTTACTTGAAATTATAGGTAATAGTAAAGATGTAATAAAAATAACACGTCATTTTAATAAAATGTTTGCAGGAATGAATTCATTGTTATGTGAAGATGGTAATGAAATGACTGGAATGGTAAGCAGAGAATTTGAAGAAGTACCATTTGTAAAAACTGTTAAAATTTCAGATGATCCAGTTGTATATCAATGGTTAACTAAAGTAGAAGATCAAATGCATTTTACATTAGCAACAAAATTAGAAAATGCAGTATTAGAAATTTCAGAAATGGATTATATTAATAAGGTAGATGACTTTATTGCTTGGATTGGAAAATATCCTGCTCAAATTACAGTTTTATCTTCTCAAGTTTTATGGAGTGCTAGTATTGAATGTGCTTTAACAGGACAAAAAACACTTCATTCATTACCTGATGGTTTCCAATTGAAAGATGAAGAAAATGTTATTAATAATATGTTAAGTGCTTTATCAGATCAAGTATTAAAAGATATTAAAGTAGATATGAGAAAAAAATTAGAACAATTAATTACAGAATTGGTACATCAAAGAGATGTTGTTAGATTACTTGAATCTAAAGAAGTTTCTGACGTAAATGCATTTGAATGGTTATATTATATGAGATTTTATTTTTATCCAAAAACACAAGATGTATTAAAAAGACTTCAAATTAAAATGTCAAATGCTTCTTTTGATTATGGTTTTGAATATTTAGGTGTAGCTGAGAAATTAATTCAAACACCTTTAACTGATAGATGTTATTTGACTTTAACTCAAGGTTTATATTTTAGATTAGGAGGTGCACCTTTTGGTCCTGCTGGTACAGGTAAAACTGAATCAGTAAAAGCACTTGGTGGTCAATTAGGTCGTTTTGTTTTAGTATTTAATTGTGATGAAAATTTCGATAATAAAGCAATGGAACGTATCTTTGTTGGTTTATGTCAAGTTGGTGCTTGGGGTTGTTTTGATGAATTTAACAGATTAGAAGAAAGAATTTTATCTGCTGTTTCACAACAAATTCTTATTATTCAATTAGGTTTAAGAGAATATGCAAAAACTATTGATTTAATGGGTAAGATTATTAAATTAAATCATCAAATGGGAATTTTTGTTACTATGAATCCTGGTTATGCTGGTAGAAGTCAATTACCAGATAATTTAAAACAATTATTTAGACAAATGGCTATGGTTAAACCTGATAAAGATATGATTGCTCAAGTTACATTATTTAGTCAAGGTTATAAAACTGCTGAAAGATTATCTTCTAAAATGGTTTCTTTGTTTGAATTATGTTTTAATCAATTAAGTAGTCAAAGTCATTATGATTTTGGTTTAAGAGCTTTAAAAAGTGTATTAGTTAATGCTGGTAATTTGAAAAGAAGGGAAGATTCAGAAAGGAAGCAAACTCATAAAAATGAAGATATTCCAATTGAACAATGGGAACAAAATATTTTATTAAAATCAGTTTGTGATACTTTAATACCAAAATTAGTATCTGAAGATATATCCTTATTCCATTCATTATTAATTGGTGTATTCCCAGATTGTCAAATAGAAGAAGTAAAAGAAGATGTATTAAGAAATAAAATAGAAGAATTATGTAAAATAAGAAATTTACTCCCAGAAGAAAAATTTATAAACAAAATAATTCAATTATACTCAATTCAAAAAATGCATCATGGTGTAATGATGGTTGGTCAAAGTGGAACAGGAAAATCAGCTGCATGGAAAATATTATTAGAAGCACTTCAATTAATAGATGGAGTTAAAGGAGAATCATATATAATTGATCCTAAAGCAGTAAATAAAGATAATTTATATGGTAAATTAGATCCTACAACATTAGATTGGACTGATGGTGTTTTCACAGGAACTTTAAGAAAAATATTAGATAATCAAAGAGGTGAAAGTAGTAAAACACATTGGATTATTTTTGATGGAGATGTTGATCCTGAATGGGCTGAGAATTTAAATTCAGTATTAGATGATAATAAATTATTAACTTTACCTCATGGTGATAGATTACAAATTCCTCCTAATGTAAGAATTATGTTTGAAGTTGAAAGTTTAAAATATGCAACTCTTGCTACTGTATCTCGTTGTGGTATGGTTTGGTTTTCTGAAGATATTGTTACTACTGATATGATGTTTAGTCATTATTTAAAAAGATTAACTCAAGCTAATTATGATGATTCTATGAATTATTTAAGTAATCAAAGTGGTGGAGAAAATAAATTTGAAAATAAAAATGAAAATGATGATGAAAGTCAAGTTAGACATCAAGCTGTTGAAGCACTTAAACCATTCTTTGAACCAGGATGTTTTGTACAACAAGCTTTAGATGAAGTTGAAAAATATAATCATATAATGGACTTTACAAAAATAAGAGTGATTGAATCAATGTTTGCTCTACTTAGAAAAGGTACATCAAATATAATTGAATATAATGATAATCATAATGAATTCCCATTTACAGATGATCAAATATTTACTTATATGAGTAAATGGTTAGTTGTTTCTATTATTTGGGGATTTGGTGGTTCACTTTCTTTAGGAAATAGAACTGAATTTTCAAATACATTAAAAACTCTTACTTCTGAAATTGATTTCCCAAATGATAATAATTTTGCAATGATTGATTATGAAGTTAAAATGGGAGGTGATAATGCTTGGCAACCTTGGAAAATGAAAGTACCTAATACTGATATTGAACCTTCTAAAGTATCTGATGCTGATGTTGTTATTCCTACTGTTGATACTGTTAGACATCAAGAAATTTTATGTAGTTGGATTAGTGAACATAGGCCTTTTATTCTTTGTGGTCCTCCTGGTTCTGGAAAAACTATGACTTTAATGGCAACTCTTAAAATTTTAACTGATTTTGAAATGGTATTTATTAACTTTTCATCAAGTACAACTCCTGATTTAATATTAAAAACATTTGACCATTATTGTGAATATGTTAAAAGTTCAAATGGAATTATTTTAAGACCTAAGCAAAGTAATAAATATTTAGTGGTTTTCTGTGATGAAATCAACCTTCCTGAAATGGATAAATATTCAACTCAAGTTGTAATAACATTCTTAAGAGAAATAACAGAACAAAATGGTTATTGGCGTCCATTAGATAAACAATGGATTAAATTAGAAAGGATTCAATTTGTAGGAGCATGTAATCCACCAACTGATGTAGGTAGACATCCACTTAATAATCGTTTCCTTCGTCATTGCCCATTATTATATGTAGATTTCCCAGGTAAAGATTCTCTAAAACAAATTTATGGTACATTCAATAGAGCACTTTTAAGAAAAGGACCTTCAGAATTACATCAATATTCAGAAGCTTTAACTGATGCAATGGTAGAATTTTATACTCAATGTCAAACTCATTATACACCTGATATACAACCACATTATATTTATTCACCGAGAGAACTTACAAGATGGAAACATGCTTTAAATGAATCAATTGAGTCCATGGATAATTTAGATGATTTAGTTAGATTATGGGCACATGAAGCTTTAAGATTATTCCAAGATAGATTAGTTTTAGATGATGAAAAACAATGGTGTGATCAATTAGTTGATAAAATAGGTGGTCAATTTTTTGCTACATCAACACCAAATGCTTTAGCTCGTCCTATATTATTTACTAATTTAATAAATAAATTATATGTATCATGTGATAAAGATGAATTGATAAAAAATATTGAAGGCAAACTAAAAATATTTTATGAAGAAGAATTAGATGTTCCACTTGTAATATTTGATTCAGTTTTAGAACATATTCTTAGAATTGATAGAGTACTTAAACAACCAATTGGTCATTTACTTTTAGTAGGTCAAAGTGGTGTTGGTAAAACAACACTTTCACGTTTTGTAGCTTGGATGAATAATTTAACAGTATTTCAAATTAAAGCAGGAAGAAATTATGGTGTTGCTGATTTTGATGCTGATTTACGTTCAATTATGAAAAGGGCTGGTTGTAAAGGAGAAAAAATATGTTTTATATTTGATGAAAGTAATGTTTTAGGTCCTGCTTTCTTAGAAAGAATGAATGCTTTACTTGCTTCTGGTGAAGTACCAGGTTTATTTGAAGGTGATGAATATATTTCTTTAATTAATTCAGCCAAAGAATTTATATTAAAAGAACAAAAAGCTGCTGATACTGAAGAAGAAATTTATAAAGCATTTATAAAAGGTGTTCAAAGAAATCTTCATGTTGTTTTTACTATGAATCCATTATCACCTGATTTCAGTAATAGGGCTGCATCATCTCCTGCTTTATATAATAGATGTGTTATTGATTGGTTTGGTGATTGGTCAAGAGATGGTTTATATCAAGTAGCAAATAAATTGACTGAATATGTTGAATGTAAAAATGAAAATTTCAATAAACCTGGTTTAGATTCTGAATCAATGCATGGATTAATTGTTGATTCTATTACTTCTTATCATATGGTTATTAAAGATTTAAATGATAAATTAATGAAAAATGCTAAAAAATTTAATTATATTACTCCAAGAGATTTCCTTGATTTTATTAAACATTTTATAAATTTACAAAAAGAAAAAAATGAGGAATTAAATGAACAACAAGTACATATTAATAAAGGTCTTCAAAAAATTATTGAAACAGAAAATACAGTAAATGAACTTAAACAAAGTTTAGCAGTTAAAAAAGTAGAATTAGATAAAAAACAAGTAGAAACAAAAGCTAAATTTGAAAAAATTATGGAAGATACAGAAAAAGCTCGTCAAAGTAAAGAAAAAGCAGAAACACAAAGAATAAAAGTAGAAGAAATGAAATCCCAAATAGCAGAAAGACAAAAGAAAGTAGAATATGAATTATCAACAGTTGTACCAAAAATGGAAGCTGCAAAAGCAGCAATAGGAAATATGTCACCGAAGAGTGTAGCAGCATTAAAAGGTTTAAGAAAAGAAACTGAAAATACTAGAACAGCACTTAAATTAACAGCAATAATTTATTTATCTGTTTCTCAAAAGAAAGTTGTATCAACTATTGATTGGAATGGTATTCGTTCATGTATTATGAAAGAAGATTTTATTTCAACAATTAAAAATATGAGAGCTGAAGATTTAGGTGAAAAAGTAACAGAAATTATTAAAAAGGAAATTAATAATCCTGCTAATCATTGGGATATTAATACAATATCAAGTGCTTTTAAAGAAGTTGGTTTACTTGCTGAATGGATTCAATCTACTGTTGAATGTTCTTCTATTAATAATCAAATGGAACCTCTTAAAAATGAAATTAAGGGACTTGCTGTTCAAGCTGAAAAATTAGAAAATGAATATAATACAATTGCTAAAGAAATTCAAGATTTAGAAACAAATATAGCACAATTAAAAGTAAATTATGAAGAATCAGTTGTTGAAAGTAATAATATTAAAACTGATATGGAAGAAGTAAAAAATAAAGTTGAAAGATCTGAAAAATTATTAGAAAATTTATCCTCAGAAAAAAATAGATGGAGTGAACAAATGAATGAATTTAAAATCCACATCAATAATTTATTAGGAGATACATTTTTATCATCATCATTTTTAGCATATATAGGATTTTACGATGCATATTATAGAAAATATTTAAGAGAAAATGCAAGAGATATTTTAAAGCAACATGATATAATTTGTAGTAATGATTTAGATGAAGTTGAATGGTTAACAAAACCAAATGATAAAGTAATTTGGCAAAAATGTTCTTTACCAGCTGATAATATTTGTACTGAAAATGCAACAATACTTCAAAGATTTAATAGATATCCTTTAATTATTGATCCTGCAGGACAAGCTACTGAATTTATTAAAATATTTTATCAATCTAAAAAATTAAATACTACTTCATTTACTGATTCTAATTTCTTAAAAACTTTAGAAAGTGCTTTGAGATTTGGTTATCCTATTTTAGTACAAGATGTTGAAAAAATTGATCCTATTATGAATTCACTTTTAAATAAAGAAATTCATAAACAAGGAGGTAGAAATTTAATTAGAATTGGAGATCAAGAAATTGATTTTTCATTAACATTTAATATGTTTATGGTTACTAGAGATTCATCTTGTCATTTTACACCTGATCTTTGTTCAAGAGTTACTTTCTTAAATTTCACAATTACACCTTCTTCACTTCAAAATCAAGTTTTATCAATTATTTTAAAAAGCGAAAGACCAGAAGTTAATAAAGCAAAAGAAGATTTAGTTAAAGCACAAAGAGATTTTAAATTACAATTAAGACAATTAGAAGAAGATTTATTAACTGCTTTAAATAGTGAAGGTAATTTATTAGAAAATGATAAAGTTATGAGTAGATTAGAAGAAATTAAGAAAAAATCACATGATATTAGTATTGAAGTTAGTAAATCTGAAGATATTATGAGAGAATTGGAAACTACTATGAATGAATATATGCCTATTGCTACTATGAGTTCTAGAATTTTCTTTGCTTTAGATTCTTTAGATACTATTTTTTATTTATATAAATTTTCACTTGCTTTCTTTATGGATGTTCTTAATTTCGTTATTAAAAGTGAAAAATTGGAAGAAATTGCTAAAAATAAATATATTGAAAGACAAAATTTCATTATTTCTGAATTATTTAAAATTATTTATCATAGAGTCGGTTATTCTTTATTAAATAAAGATGTATTAATTTTTGCAATGAGATTAGCTCAAATAAGATTAGGAGATAAATTTAAAAATGAAATAAATCTCTTATTAAAAATAAATTCAAATATAATGAATGATGCTTCAGATATAAGTTCATCAATAATTGGTGGTAAATTAACATTAAATCAAAGAAAACAAATAAGTGAATTAATAAAAAATGAAACATTCAAAGATTTATATAATGATATAAATTCAAATTCTGAAAACTGGATTAATTTCTATAATGATCCCCAAGCAGAAAATTCAATCCCATTAACATTTTTAGAAAAAGAAAGAGAAAAATTAAATGAACAAGATAAATTAATATTTGATGAATTAATAAAAGCAATTTTATTATTAGTTTTCAGACCAGATAGAATGATGACAAAAATCCATTCATTCCTAAAAGAAATATTTGATAATGAGTTTGTAACAATCCCAGAATTAGATTTAGTAAAAGTCGTTCAAGAAGAAAGTAATTGTAAATCACCAATTCTATTTTGTAGTGCTCCTGGATTTGATGCATCGACAAAAATTGAAAGTTTAGCTCGTCAACTTAATAAAAAATTCTTATCAATTGCAATAGGAAGTAATGAAGGATTTGAATTAGTAGAAAAAAATTTCCCAAATAAAATTAAAAGTGGTGAATGGTTAGTTCTTAAAAATGTACATTTAGCACCACAATGGTTAAATGAATTAGAGAAAAAATTATATTCAAATGAACCAAATCCAAATTTCAGATTATTTTTAACTATGGAATTTAATCCAAAAATCCCAGCAAATGTACTTAGAATTTCACGTAAATTTGTATTTGAATTACCTTCTGGAATTAAACACTCTTTAATTAGATCTTATGCTAATGTACTTAATGCTCAAAAAAGTGAAAAACCACCTCTTGAAAGATGTAGACTTCATTTCCTTTTAGCATGGTTCCATGCTGTAATTGGTGAGAGATTAAGATATGTTCCTATTGGTTGGAGTAAGTTTTATGAATTTAATGAAAGTGATCAAAGATGTGCTTTAGATGCTATTGATGAATGGATTAATATTCATGGTAAAGATAAATCAAATATTGATCCTAGTAAAATTCCTTGGGATGCAATTAGAACTATAATTCATCAATCAATGTATGGTGGTAAAATTGATAATGAATATGATATGAAAATTTTAGAAAGTCTTGTTAATTTATACTTCAATGAAAAAACTTATGAAATAAATTATCCTTTATATAAAACTTCAAATACAAATGCAAATATATTAACAGTACCAGAAAAAAGAAATAATGCAGGATATATTGATTGGATTAATCAATTACCTCCAGTTGAAAGTCCAGAATGGAGTGGATTACCAAATAATGCAGAAAAATTAGTAAGAGAAACAGCAGCTAGAAGATTCATAACTGAAATGAATAAAATACAAGGTGTTGAAGATGAGGAATTATCAAGTGGTGGAAGTGGTGAGAAAAAAACTGTAAGTTGGTTAGTTAGTGTACAACAAAAAAGTGAACAATTACTTAAGAATTTACCAGAAGAAGTAAGTTTACTTGAAGGAAATGAAAATAGTAATAATGATCCAATATTTAGATTTTTAAAAAGAGAAGTTGGTATTGCTAGTAAATTATTAATTAGAGTAAGAGATGATTTATCACAATTAATAAGTATGTGTAAAGGTGATATTAAATCAACAAATGAATTAAGAGAAGTTGCTAAAAATATGTTTAATGATTCTGTTCCAAAATCATGGCAAATATATAATACTTTAGAATTAAATGTTACAGAATGGATTTTAGATTTTGGAAATAGAATTAAACAATTAAATAAAATTACTAAAGAAAGAGATTATGGTAAAAGTTCTCTTTGGTTAGGAGGTTTAATTTTCCCTGAAGCTTATTTAACTGCAACAAGACAAAGTGTAGCACAAGAATTAAAAGTTCCTTTAGATGAATTAGTTTTAAGTGTTGAATTACCTAAAACAATATCAGAAATTCCAAATACTAATTATGTTCTTAAAGGATTATGTATAGAAGGTGCTGAATGGAATTATGAACAAAATAAATTAATTATGACTGATAATTTATTCTGTCAATTACCACCTTTTATGATTAAATGGTCTGTTAAAGATGATAATAATATGAATGATATGTTTCCTATTCCTGTTTATTTAAATACTATGAGGAAAAATTTATTATTTTCTGTTTATATTAAAAATGAAAGTGAATTATCTAATGAAGATTGGTATCAAAGAGGAATTGCTCTTATTTCTTGGAATAAGACTTATGAATATAGTAATAAATAAAATTTGATTTTAAATATTTAAATAGTTTAAATATATTTTAAAAGAATTTATGTTATTAATTATATATTTTTTATAAAATATATTATTTATATTACATTATTTATTTTCCTTATTTTTTATATCATAATAAATATTTGTAATGGGATCAAAGTATTTTCCAATTTTTTCATCATAAATTAAATTATCATAATTTTGAATTGCTTTATTATTTAATTTAGTTGAAACACTTGTAATACTTGCTAATGAATTTATAAGAGGATTTAAATCTCTATCATTAAAATTCATTTTATTAATATCAATTCTTTTATTATCATTAGTAGAAACAGGAATCATTTTTCCAATAGGAGGAGAATAAGGTCTATTATTTTCATTATTACAATTTTCTCTTAAATCTTCAATTTGTAAATTATCAAAAAATTCAGTATTTAAAAATTCATTATTTACATTTTTTTGTTGATTATTAATATCATTTAATAATTTTTGAGTATTAATTATACTATTAAAATTTTGTTTATCAATATGAATTATATCTTCATTTTTTATATTTGTTACTGTATTTATTTCAGGAGATTTTACCATAATTGATTCTGCTAATGGATTTTCATTTAAATCATATATTTCTTCTATACTTTCATTTAATGTTGAAGGTTTTAATAAATTATTTGCATCAAATAAACCAAATTTATTAAATTTATTTTGATTTTGATTTATTTCTTTTTGGTTATTTATTAAATTATCTTTTTTATTATTTTGATTATTTAATTTGCTTGGCCCACTTTTAGTTTTATTTATTGTATTTTTTTCTGATATTTTATTATTGTTAGAATTTTTATTTTTAATACCTACTTTTTCATTAAATTGAATTTGATTATTTAATACATTAAAATCTGGAATTTTTTTCATTAATTTTAAATTATCTTTTGTTTTCTTTTTTAATGTATCAGCTAATTTAACCTTTTTTTTATTATTACTATTTAAATCATTTTTTTCCTCATCATTTAAATTATTTAAATTTTCATTTTTTTTATTAGATGGTTTATTAATTTTATTTTCTTTTATATTTGATTGATTATTATTATCTTGATTTAAAGTATTTCCTAAATCAACTAAATTTATATTTTTATTTAATGTATTTGGAACAATAATATTATAATCTTCAAGACCTGAAATTATATTATCAATTTTCATATTTTTAATTAAAGTCTTTTTTGATAATAAAATACCTTTATTTATAGGATCATTTATATTTTTAATAGCATAAATTTTTCGAACTTTACAACAACCTCCTATACTTATATAATCAATACTTTTTATATTTTTATTTCCAAAACTTTGACTTAATAAATTACCAATATTAATATATATATTAGTCCATATATTTGATATTAAAATTGTTAATGGAATTTGAATATGAAATTCATGTGTTTCTATATCTTTAAATGATGTTGAAAAGTTAAATCTCCTTTTTATATCTGAATTATCTGTTGCTCTTACTTCTATTGAAAATGATTTTTCATTTAATAATAATATTTGAAATATGAGTATATTATTTAATATATTAATTGAATTTTTATCATTTTCTGGACATTGCATTTTAGAATTTGCATTAAATAAATGATAAAAATAACTTTTAGAATTAGTTTCATAACCTTTTTCATTTTTTCCAAAAAATTTCCATTTTTTAAGTACATTTTCATCTAATATATAATTATTATATAATAAATATACTAGTACTGTATATTTCTATACATGGACCATTTTGAAAATACGAATTCATTTTTATCAATTAATTAAAAAATAAATTAATGTATTTAAAATTTAGAATATGTATAATAATTCATCAAATAAGATAAAAAATACAGAAAGTAATATAAATAGCATTGAAAAAAAATTAAATTCTCCTAATACAACTTTAGAAGATTTACTTATTGAAGATGATTTATTATCAGAAATTAGAAATCAAAATCAAAAATTAATAGAATTTTTTGATAAAGATAAGATTAAAAGTTTAGTAAATTATATTATAAAAGAACCAAAAGAAGACAATGAATTAATTGGACATAAATTTCCTTTTGTTGCTTCTGAAATCCTTAATAGTGAAGAAGATAAGTTTTTATTTTATTTTCTTAATACTAAATCAGAACAAAATAATATTAATTCTAAATCAGGGGATATAACTTTAAAATTAAATGATAATGGAAATGAAAATAAAAAAGCAATCAATAAAAAAATTACATATCAAATTAAAGAAAGAAATCCTAATAATATTATTGAGATGTTAGATTATTTTTTTTCATTTTTAGAAACAAAAAAAGAATTAAACTATGTTTTAGCTGGTTATTTTTCTAAATTCTTTCATACTCTTTTATCAAGAAAACCAAAGAAAATAATAAATTATTTATATCAAGAAAGAAAGGATATAATTAAACAAATTGTATTTCATTGTTACAATAAATCAATTTGTGATTTATTAATTAAAATATTAAATTTTGATAATATAATGCCAAGTATGAGTTCATCTTTATCTATAAATTTCAATGGAGAAAATCATAATAATTTTTTTGGAAATTTAAATATTGAATTTTTAATAAATGCAAGAAGTGAAATTTTAACTCATATTTTTACATTATTAAAAATAAATGAAAAAACTGAAAAAATTTCAAGTATTACATTAATGTTAATTGAATTATTTGAAAATAAAATAATATTAGATGAAGTAATGAATAATAAAAGAATATTCAATTTAATATTTAAAGAGTTAAAAATTGATTTAAATTCTGAAATTAATATCAATAATTCAAAAATTAAAACTAATTATTCTGAATTATTAACTTTATTAATTTATATGATTTCAAATTATAAAAACCATTATGTTCCAAAAATTGATTTATCAAATGAAGAAGATATGGTTGAAATTGGTAGTGTATCAAATCGTAAAATAATACATACTAGTTTTAGTGAAAATTTTTTTTCTTCTTTTAATTTTTTAATGAATAATTTTACACAAAACAAAGAAACTTTAAATAAATTAATTAGTATTCCTACATGTTATAATAATATAAATATTAAACCTTTAGGAAGTTTTAGAATTAAAATAATTGAATTGTTTGCTTGTTGTTTTGGCTATTTTAAAAATATTAGTTATAAGTATGATGAAATTTTAATATCAAATAATTTTTTTCCAATTGCTTTTGATTATTTATTTAAATATGAATGGAATAATTTTTATCAATTAGCTTTATTAAGATTATTTAAAAATTATTTAAAAGAAAGTAATTATAATATAATATTATCAATTTATTTATTTGAAAAATTTAATATAATTGGTTTAATAAAAGAACATATTATACCAAAAGAGGATCTTCCAAATAAATTTATTTTTTCATCAAAAAAAAATTATTGTAATCATGGATATATTTCTTTTCTAATTAGTTTATGTTATAAAATTAATGCTGCATTTGAAGGATTTCCTCTTAAATTTTCAAGTGAAGATATTAATATATCATTAAATAAATCAAATGGAAAAAATAGTGATAGATATAATTCATATGATAGTAATTTAGCTGAAAGTAATGAAATAAAATTTTTTGGTAAAAATAATATATCTGAATCACTTTTTAAATATAATTCTGATAATTGGAAAGAATTTTTTAAAACATATATTAAAGATACAATAAAATTATATGAAAGTAAATTATTATTTAAATCAAATAATAATGAAGATATTAATTTCTTTTTAAAGAAAAGGAGTATTGAAAATAATAATAATTATAATAATGAAGTTTGGGATGATAACAATTATCATTTAAACACAGATAATGAAATTGATATTAGTGATTTTATTTTTCAAGATGAAACTAAAAATTCTGAGAAAGAAGATGATATAATATTAAATAAAAATAGTTTGGAATTAAAAGTTGATGAACTTGATGAGGACAAGCAAGATAAAAAAGAATAATATTAATAAAAAATTAATTGAAGCATAATTAATATTAATATATTAATTATATTTGTTTCCAATACAAAATTAAATTAACTAAAAAAAAAATTTCAAAATAATAATTATAAATGTTATTGATAATTGAAAATTATTTTTATAAATATGATTTATAATATTAAAATAAAATAATATTTTTTCTAAAACCAAAAAAAATTAATTCTAATTTTCCTTAAAAAAAGAAAAATAAAAAAATAAAATAAATATTAATTATTAATTTAAATACAAAAAAAAATAAAAAATTATGGAAAATAAAAATACATCAGAAACAATACCTCAAATTTCCAATATTGATAATAGAATATTTATTTTATCCCCAGTAGTAAAAAAAGGTTTAGACAGAGAATCAACAAATCATGATTTTTATCGTGAATCAGAAGAATTAGTAGATTTAGGTAAATTAGGATATGGTACAAGAGTAAGTCATAAAAAGACAAAAATAGAATATATAATTATAAATTTTGATAAAGAAAATATAACAAAAGCAAATTTAATTGATAAAATAAATAACACTTTAAATTTAATGTATTCATCAAATCATTGTTATTTATATCGTTTATTAAATCATTATGAAGATGAAAAAAATGTTTTTTTAATAATGGAATCATATGATGGAGAATCATTAAAAACAAAAATTTTAAATGGTAAATGTGAAAATCCAGAAAATGCATTAAAATATTTTACTGAGATATGTATTGGAGTACAACAATTAAATAATTTTGGAATGTATAATATAAATATTACACCTGAAACAGTTTTAATTGATATTTGTGTTAAATTAACTGATTTTAATTTAAAAATGATTGGTAAAAATGAATCTACAAATAGATATAATGGATTATTAAAAATAGGAAATCATGAAATTCAAATTAATTCATATACTACTCCAGAAGAGTTAAAATCTGTTATTGATGGTGAAAATATTGAAATTAATACAAAAACTGATTCTTGGAATTTAGGTATTTTACTTTATGAAATGTTAACTGGATTTGAAAGTCCTTTTAAAACTAATTCACTTGATGATTTAATTAATAGTATTAAAGAATGTGATATTGATTTAAGTAAAATTAAAGATGATTTTTGTAAAGATTTAATTAGTAAATTACTTAAAAAAAATCCAAATGAAAGAATGGATGTTAAAGAGTTATTAGATTTAGATGAAATAAAAGATGTTGATATTGAATTTAAAGAAGTTGATGAAAGTGATAATATTATTAATTTTAGAGAAGTTGAAGAAGAAGAAGAAGAAAATGAAGAAAAAGAAGAAGAAGAATATGAAAGTGATCCATCAAGAAAAATTAGTGATAGTAATAATAGTAATTCTAGAAAAGTAAGTGATAATTATTCGAGGAAAATAAGTGGAAATCAAAATATTAGAAAAGTTAGTAGTGAAAATGATGAAGAAAAAAGACATAGAGTTTTACCAAGTATGATTTCTAATCAAAGTAATGTTTTGATTATAGAAAATAATGAAATGTTTAATAAAATTGAAAATCATATTAAAAATATTGATAAAGAAAATGAAAAAAATAATGATAAACAAAATGAGAATAATAATAATAATAATAAAAAGGTTGAAAATTATAAAGAAAAAGTTAATATAATTTTAAAAAATTTAGAAAATATAGATAATATAGAATTGGAAAATATAAATGTTAATAATTATGATAATTTTTGTAATTATATTAAAAAACAATCACAAGATTTTGAAATTTCGAATAATACATTTAAAGAATTGGTAAATAAATTATTATCATCTTCAGAGAAGGAAACAGAAAATTTATTAGAAGAAAATAAAAAGAAAATTGAAGATAAAGTTAATATATTTAATAATAATTTTAATAATTTAAAAAAAGAGGATGAAAAAACAATTGAAACATCAACAAATGAATTATATTATCTTCAATTTGAAAAATTAAAACAAGAAAAAGATGATTTAATACATCAAAAATATGAATATATGGAAAAACAAATTAAAGAAGAGAATTTAAAAAAAAAATTAAAAATTTTAACTGAACAAAATAAAATTATAGACGAATATATAAATATTCTAATGATTAAAAAAGAAGAAAATACAAAGAAATTTAAAAAATTACAAGAAGGTAAAATAAATGTGATAAATCAATTATATGATTATGAAGAATTCATCATGAAAAATTATCCAAATAAAAAAGATGATTTTTTAAAATTTATTGAAACTGAATCTGAAGAAAAAGAAAAAATTGAAAAAATTTAATAATGATTTTTGTAATCAATTAATGTTATTAAAAATAAAAAAAATTAAATTTTAATATAATATCAAATAATATCATCATCATTTAGTTCATTTTCTTTATTAATATTATTATTATTAATAATAATATTATTTTCCTGCATAGGTCTATTTAAATTTTCATTATTTTCATTTAATATAATTTCTTCTGGTGGGACTTTTACAGATTTTAATTTCCTAAATTCTTTAAATGACATTTTAGTTTGGATATTTTTTTTTGTCCCTAATTTAATCCAATTTTCATATAAATTAATTTTTTCTTCTTTTCCTAATTCTTTTAATTTATTCATCAAAACGTCTTTTCCCATTTTTTCAAAAAAAAAATTTAAAATTTTAAGACATTTCTTTGTATAAATATCTCTTTTTTTTTCATATAATTCTTCAATTCTAATAAAAAAATTATTCCAACTATCATTATTTATATTATCTAATTTAACTTTTTTAATAATATTTTCATAAACATTATATGCAGTATCACTTATAATAGTTTTTTCATTTCTCATTAAATCAATTAATTCAATTGTAAAATCAAAATTTTCATATTTTGAATTTTCAATAACATTAATCTTTAAAATATTATTGGCTGTATTTTTTAAAAAAGCTTTTGTACTAAAAGTTCCATGTAATACAATACCAACTATTTCTTTAATTAAATTAATATCTTCATTTTTTTCAATTGAAAAAGAATTTAAAACTTCCCCCATTAAAATCATAGATAATTTTGATATTCCAGATCTTATAGAATTAGATAACTTATTTAAAAAAGGTATTATTTTCGGTAAAACAATTTTTAATTTTTCTGGATTTTGTTTATTTAAACAACGAAAATATATCATTGTACTAAAATTAATTTCCCATTTTGGAATTTCATTTAATCTTGGTATTTGAGTTAATATAAATTCATCTTTTATTTGCTCTTCTTTTAGTGTTGGTAATTTATCATAGTCTACATAATCAAGATGTGGTTCTGATTTTGGATCTTTTTTATCCATTAAAAAAAAATTTAAATCAATTTAAATTAATATTAAATATTATATATTATTATGTTAATTTATTTTTTTAATTTTTTAAATTAATATGAATATTTTTTATACTGGAATTCATAAATTATTTAGAGATTTGTTTTTAAATATTATTTATTTTGATGAACAAATAGATATTTTGAGAAAAAAGTTGTTTCTTACTCCAAATTTTTCCCCAAAAGAATTTTTTAATTATTTAGATATTAATCAAAAAAATTTTTTGAGTTTAACAGATTTTTCTGACTATTTAACAAATTTTAATATTCCATTTAATACTTATGCATTAAGGAAATTAATAAGAACTTATGATAAAACTAACAAATTTACTATTAATTATAATGAATTTTTATATTTTATAACTCCAAAATTTCCAGAAGAGAATCTCCAAACTTATAATAATATGGATGCAAATGAAATTTTTATTAATATTTTAATTCAAGAATTAAAATTAATTGATAAAATAGGAGAAATAACTTTTAATATAAAAAATACAAGAAACTTTAATATATATGAAATATTTATGATTATGAGTAAAGGAAAGAATTATTTATTTTTGAATGATATTAAAAATTTCATTGGCAATAATTTATTAAAAGATTCAAAAATTGAATGTATTATTTATAGAATTGATTTAGATAATGATAAAAAAATAAGTTATAAAGAATTTCAAGAAGTATTTTTCCCTTATAAAAATTATTCAAGAAATTCCTTTTTTAATCAAAGTAATCAAACATTTAATTCATATTTAATTAAAAATAAAAAATTGAATAAAACAAATTCTTCAAGAAATATTAATGAAAATAATAAAAATAAAAAATATTTATTTTCTTCTAATATATTATTGGATTCATTTCATTTTTGTAAAAATTCATTAAGTAGAAATTTAAGATCTAATAATGTAAGTGCATTAAATAACTATTCAAAAAATGCATTTTCTCCACAAAAAACTTATCAATTATATAAAAATAATAATAATGCTTTTAATACTTTTGATTCAAATAATTTTTATTATAATTTAAATAAAGTAAATCAAAATGTTTATAATGAAGAAAGAAAAAATATAGAAAATAATACATTAACTAATAATAATTTGAATTCATTATATAGTTCAAGTAATTTTGATTTAAGTAATATAAATGAGAAAATGAATAAAAATAATCCAAAATTTCTAGATAATTCTTTAATTGAAATTTTATATGACACAAGAAACAGAATTAATGAGAAGAATAATAAAACTAATAATAATACTTTGCCATATAATATAAAAAGCAGAAATAAATTAATAAAAGATAAATTTTCTAAATTATCATTTCATAATTCAACTAATAAAAATTCAATTTTTCAAAGTATAAATAGTGAAACAATGTATAAAACCCCAAGAACTAAAAAAAATGAAAAGGAAAGTAAAGAAACAATAGAAAAATTACAAAAAAATAATATAAATAAATTATTAGATTTTATAACAGATAAAATTGCAAAAAAAAATTTAATTGAATCTATAAAAGAAGCAATATGTTTACAAGATGATATTACAATTTCAAATTTATTTAATATTTTTGATAAATCAAATAATAAAGAAATTAAAAAAGAAAATTTTACTGAAGTTTGTAACAAATTAAATATTTTTCCAACAGATGATCAAATTTTTCTTTTATTCAAAAAATATGATTTAGATGAAGATAATATTTTAAATTATGAAGAATTTTCTAATATGATTCTTCCTATGAAAGATGAATATAATTCAATTATACAAAATAGAGAAAATAACAATCAAAATGAATTAAAAAATTCAAGTAAAAGTTATAAATTATTAAAAGAATTAATTAAAGCAATTATACAAGTTGAAACTTATTTTTATGAATTAAAAAATTCAATTCATTTAAATAATTTTTCCCTAAAAAATATATGGGATTTTCTTATTCATTATAGTTCTAATGGAGAAAATTTAAATAAGAAAGAATTCAAATTATTTTTAGAAGATAATAATATATTTTTAACTAAAAATGAAACAGAACTTATTTTTAATGATTTTGATTTAAATCAAGATGGTTTAATAAATTATAATGATTTAGAAAGAGAAATGATTAATATAAATTAAATAAGTTATAATATAAAATTTTAAAATAAAAAAATATATTTAATTACAATAAGAAAATATATTTAAAAGTTTTTTTTATTAACTTATATAATATCAACAAAATTCTTATCATTTTCTATTGTCTTGTTCTTCACTTTCCTTATATTCATTATTGTTATCATTAATTTGTTCATCTTTATTATTCTGATTCATATTATTTATTTTATTTGAAATATCATTAAAAATATGAGCTTGTTCATTTGATTCAGTTTCTTCAATTTTATCTAAATTATCTAATTTTTCTAAATCTTTATTAATTAAATCATCATTATTAATTGTTGCAGTATTTAAAACTTTAATTCTTAAACTATTTACAACATTACTTTGATTATTTCTATCAACAGATTGAGAATTTTCATTTTTTTTATTTTCTTCATTATTATTATCAATAATTATATCTTCCATAATTTCTCCATTATCTAAATTATTTTTGACATAATTTTGTCTTATATCTGAAGATTTATTTAATTTATTATCATCATTCATTAATCCAGGTTTAATTGAAAAATTAGGTTTTAAATTCATATTTTTTTTTATAACAATAGAATTATTTAATTTTTCTTGTTGTTCATGTATTAATTCTTCTTTTTTTGATTGAATATCTAAATTTTTTAATATCATATTTTTTTCAGGATTATTATTATTTGAATTTTGAATATATTGATATTCTCTTTCAAAAAATAATTTATTTTCTTCATTTGTATTTGTTTCATTTGTATATTCATTTTCTAATAAATTTAATTTGTCTATTTCATCTTCTATATTTTTTATATTTTGTTCTAGATTTTCAAGTTGTTGTTTTTTATCTTTTAATATTTTTGACAAATCATTTTTAGCACTATTTAAATTATTAATATAATTTTCATTTGCCCTAAAATCATTTTCATATTTTTTTTTATTTGAGTTAATATTTTTATCAATTACTTCAATTTGTCTTTTTAATCTATAAATATCAGATTTTTTTTGCTGCTCTTTTTTTTCTAAAGTTTTAACATTTTCAAATTCATTTATTCCATACATATCTTTAGCCATTGTTTCTAATTCTGTTTGTCTCTTTTCTAAATTGTTAATTTTAATCTCATAATCTTCACTATTTTGTTTTTCATTTTCTATTTTTTTTAATAAATTATTATATACATTATTAAATTTTTCCAAATCATTTATTTTTTCTTTTAAATTATTTGGATTTATATCACCATTAAATTCTTTTCTATAAGAACTATCATTTATTTTTTGTAATCTTCTCATTTTTTTATTATCATTTTCCAACATTTCAATTTGAGAATTTAATTCTTTAATTGCATTTTTTTTATCTTCAATATAATTATCACTTGTAATTTGTTCATATCTTTCTTTTATTTTTTCATATTCTTTCTTATACATTTTTACTAATTTTTCATTTGTTTCATCAAAATTTATATTTTGTTCATCATTTTGATTTTTTTTATTTGTAATATCATTACTCATTTTTTTTTTATTTGTTAAAATTCTCCCACTATCAATTATTGTTGTTAATATTTCATTTAATTTATTCATATTATCTAACATAATTGTAATTTTATGTGAAGATTCTGCATAATTTACAGGAATTTTGTTTAAGATTGTATTATTAATTTGTTTTTTTATTTTATTATATGATTCTACTGCTTTGTCCATTTTTGAATAATATCTTACCTTTTTATTTCTATCTTCTGGAATTATAAATAGTTCTGGATTATATTTTATATCATCTATATTCTCTTTTTGTTTAGCTTTTTTTAAAAAGAGATTTTCCTTTTTTTCTTCATTTTCATTTTGATTATTTTCTTCATTATTTTCTTCATTATTTTCTTCATTATTTTTATTTTCATGTTCTTCCCCGTTGCTTTTTTTTGATGTATCGTCATCTTTTATTTCTTCACCATTACTATAGGAAAAAATTTGATTATTATTAGCATTAGACATTTTATTAAGTTATAAAAATTAAATAATCCCATAAAAAAATTATTTTCTCAAAAAAATAAAAAATAAAATAAAAACCTTAAAAAATCAAATAAAAAAATTGTTTAAAAATAAAAAAATCAATAAAAGAATGGAAGATGAAATAGAAGAAGGCAAAAAAGAATATAAAATAGAATCAAATAATTACATAAAAAACATTATAATATATACAACAAAAAAACATCCAGAAACTCGTTGTTACCTAACAGCAAATTATTCAAAATTAAAAAAAAGTATAATAGTAATCGGTGGAACAACATCAAAATGTGAACAATATAATTTTATAACATCATATAATCCAAAAACAAACAAATGGGATTTTTATGATTATTCAGGTGAATTATTCGATGTTGAAATAACAGGTCATTCATGTGATATTGTAAATGAAGGAAAAAATGAACAATTATTTATTTTTGGTGGTTTTAATTCAGTAAATGATAATTATACTACAAATTCTTATTTAATTCCAACTCAAAATATGAATTTTAATCAAATTGATATTAGAAAAAATTCAAAAGGTTTAACTGAATATCCTTCAAGAAGATCTTATCATACTTCTAATTATGATAAGGAAAAAAATGTTATTTATATTTATGGAGGTACTGATATGAATATTAGTAATTCTAAAAATATTAATTTTCAATCAATTTGGGAATTTGATTTAAATAGAAAATGTTGGGATAAAATTATATTAAATAATCCTCCTATTAATGGTGTTCCTAGAGGACATTCTTCTATTTTATTTAATAATAAATTATATATTTTTGGTGGAGTTATTCTTTTTAAAAAATTTACTAATTGTTTATATACTATTAATTTAAATAGTAAAGAAATTGAAATTTTGAAATATGAAGGTAATGTTAATCCTATTGCTTTTCATAGTGCTGTTTTAATTAGTAATAAACATTTTATTATTCAAGGTGGTTTGGATAAAAATTATAATGTTATTAAAGATTGTTATATTTATAATTTTGAAATGAATAGTTTTAATAAAATTAATATTCCACTTATTCCAAAAGTTTTTGGGCATAAATTATCTTTTAATGAAGAAGAAAGAAAAGTTTATATTGTTGGTGGAATGGATAATTTTAAATATGTAGGTGATGAAAATTTAATTTATCAACCTGAAAATATGAATGATGATTTGTTTGAACAAAATGAAGATGAATTAGTTTTTTATCCTATGAAACAAATATTTGAAATGGAATTAAATGAAAATATTTAAAAATTAATAATTAATTAATTAAAAATTATTTTTTTTAATATAATATTAATATGAATTATACCAAGACTTAATTAATGAAACATTTCATTCAAAAAGTAAAGAATAAAATATTTAACATTAAAATATATATAATATTCTAATATTCAAATATATAAAATTAATAAAACAATTTATAAATAAATTAAATATAAAAAAAATATCAAAATAAGAAAAATAAAATAAAAAAATAATCCAAAAAAAAAAAATTAAATAAAATAAAATACAAAAAAATCTCATCAAAAAAATAAATCTAATATAAAACGATATCTCAAAAAATAAAAATTATTTGAAAAAAAAATGAACACAGAATACGATGTAATAGTATTAGGAACAGGTTTAAAAGAATGTATGTTAGCAGGTCTCCTTGCAAAAATACCAAAAGAAGGTAATCAACAAGGATCAAAAGTTCTTCAATTAGACAGAAACAATTACTATGGTTCAGATAGTGCTTCACTTAACTTAACAAATTTATGGAAAAGATTTAGAGAAGGAAAAGAAGTCCCAAAACAATATGGTGAAAATCGTGATTGGAATGTAGATTTAATTCCAAAATTTGTAATGGCAAATGGAAATTTAGTAAAATTACTTTTAAAAACTAATGTTTCACAATATTTAGAATGGAAAGCAGTTGATGGTACTTTTGTATATCAATGGGAGAAACCTTTATTAGGAAAAGCAAGAGGTGTTATATATAAAGTTCCAGTCACTCCTACTGAAGCTTTAAAAAGTGATTTAATGGGTCTTTTTGAGAAAAATCGTTGTAGGAAATTTTTATCATTTGTTCAAGATTTTGAAATTGGTGATTCAAAAACATATAGTGGTTATAATCCTCAAGGTCCATTTAAAGATGTTATAAAAGGTTTTGGTTTAGAAGATAATACAAGAGATTTTATTGGTCATGCTATAGCATTATATACAAATGATGATTATTTAGAAAAACCAACAGTAACAACAATTGATAAAATGCAATTATACTTTAATTCATTTGGTAGATATGGTAACTCACCTTTTATTTATCCAGTATGGGGTCTTTCTGGTTTAGCAGAAGGATTTTCTCGTTTATGTGCTTTATATGGTGGTACTTATATGTTAAATAGAGATATTGAAGAAATTTTATATGATGATGAAGGGAAATTTAAAGGAATTAAATCACAAGGTGAATGTGCCTATGGGAAAATTTGTATTACTGAACCTTCATATGTTAAAGATAAAGTAAAAGCTGTTGGTAAAGTAATTCGTGTTATTTGCATTATGGATCATCCTATTCCAAAAACTAATGATGTTCCTTCTTGTCAAATTATTTTACCTCAAAGACAAATTAATAGAAAAAATGATATTTTTATTGCTTGTTTAAATTTCACTCATTGTGTTTGTAAAAAAGGATATTATTTAGCTATTATTTCTACTATGGTTGAAACTAATAATCCTCATGATGAACTTAAACCTGCTTTTGATATTATTGGACCTGTTTTAGAAACTTTTGAAACTGTTTCTGATGTTTATGAACCTATTGATAAGACTTTTAAAGATAATGTTTATATTACTAATTCATTTGATGCTTTAAGTCATTTTGAAGTTGATACTGAAAATGTCATTGAATTATATGAAAAGATTACTGGAGCTAAATTGAATTTGGATATTGAAGAAAAAACAGAGGGTACTACTACTGGACAATAAAATTTTTTTTTCTTCTGTGGTTCTTTTAGGAGTAGTTAAATAGTTAATTAAAAAGAGATGTTTAAAAAATATTTTTTTAAATAAAATATTAATTTTTTTATATAGTTTTTTTTATTATAATAATATATATTTATTTTTATTTAAATATAAAATATTATTTGGAATTATTCATTTTAAATTTTGGTTTTTTGAGTTTAAATTCAAATTTATGGGGATTGGGGATTGGGGATTGGGGATTGGGGATTGGG